>CAIGQV010017835.1:26165939-26178072 GCA_903798115.1 Danio jaintianensis | reverse complement strand
TGTTGATCACAGGTAAACTAAATCTTTTATCTTGTTGGAAAAAAATTTTTTATATTATATTATATTATATTATATTATATTATATTATATTATATTATATTATATTATATAAGTTGGCGGTTCACCCCAGATTAATAAAGGGACTAAGCCGAAAAGAAAAAAATCATTAATTTTCTTTTCGGCTCAGTCCCTTTATTAATCTGGGGTCACCACAGCGGAATGAACCACCAATTTATCCAGCATATGTTTTACGCAGCGGATGCCCTTCCAGCTGCAACCCATCACTGGGAAACATCCATACACTCCCATTCACACACTACGGCCAATTTAGTTTATTCAATTCACCTATACCGCATGTCTTTGTTTGGACTTGTGGGGGAAACCGGAGCACCTGGAGGAAACCCACGCAAACACGGTGAGAACATGCAAACTCCACACAGAAATGCCAACTGACCCAGCCGGGGCTCGAAACAGCGACCTTCTTGCTGTGAGGCGATTGTGCTACCCACTGCACCACCATGCTGCCCTCTATATTGGAATATATTATATTATATTATATTATATTATATTATATTATATTATTTAAAAACATAATATTTATATCATATAAAAATACAGATATTTATATCAAAATATATATAATTATAATATATATTTATATCAAAATGGATAGTTTAAGTCAAAATATTTAAATATGATTTAAACAAAATGTACTTTGTGTACTTTTTCAGAGATTATGGCTATTTTAATCATAAAATGACTAGTTTCTTCTTATTTACTTTTGTTTTAAATTTAAAGTAAATTAAGATACAATTAAGAAGCACAAAATATTGACACTTTTTACACAGTATAACTATAGGTTCTTGTTATAAGTTGAAATCTTACCAAACTTAATGTTAAAGGCATTTTTTAAGAATAATTTTAAGCATAAACTATTATATAGATACAGTATATTTTTTGTTACTTTAGCTATTTATTTCTTGCAAAGCAAAATGTATGAGGAGCAGATTTTCCTGGGATATTAAAATGTTTTAGGGAAATGTTTTAGTAAGTTTTATGTTTAATTTTTAAATGTAAGGTAAAACAAAAAGTAGAACTGCGTCAGCATGAATCTTACATTTTTATTTACATTAGTTTTTATTTCTTTGATATGTTTGTATTTGTTTTTACGTCTTAAGTAAATTAATTTGATCTTATTTAGTATATTTGAGTGTAAATGACAAATATATATATATTATTTACATTTATTTTTATATTTTTTTTATTTAAATGTATTTATTTAACACATTTTTATTCAGCACAATCATGTGTTTATTAGACGTGTTTTAGATATTTGTATATACACATCAAAAAATGTTTCACGTATTCATTCTCAATATATTTATTTGTGCTTTTTTTGTGTTTAATATTCAGGGAGCAGATAATCGTGGTGCCAGATATCACTGGGGGCGTGATGTGTACCCCGCGGGTCCCGGATCAGCAGGCCACTCCTGGTTCACTTAGTCCTCAAACATCAGAGTTCATCCTGCCCTGCACATCCCTTCAGGAACCACTGGAGGCGCCGCTGGCCGAGGACGAGCTCGAGAAAGAAGAAAAAGAGGAGGAAGAAGAAGAAGAAGAAGAAGATGTAGATGAAACCGAAGAAGATGACAGCGAACTTGGGGCATCCTGCTCAGAAAAGCGTCTCTCCATGGAATCAGGCTACGGTGCTTCAGATAAACTGCTGGACAACATGGAGATGACAGCTAACCAATCAGAAATCCCCTCTGACCGATTGTCCCTCCCCCCGGCGCAGATGGACGGGAAGCTGGCCAATCGGGACAGCGGGATCGACAGCATCAGCTCGCCTTCACACAGCGAGGAGCTCTGCTTTGTTGGAGACGAGGATCGGGTCGGTCATGAGCGGGAGATTTGTCCATGTAGCCCAGGACCAGGGATTTCATGTAGTTATGTGGAGGGTCCCGATGGAGAAGGGGCCGGTGGGGTGGAGGCCGGCAGAGACTCAGAGGGAGACAGTGATCTGGAGGAGGGCAGTGGGGACGAGAGCGAGATGAACCCCATGGCTCTACAACCTCTGCCCAAAGCTGAACGACAAGACTCCACTGAGGTCAGACGGGTGCTTTGCTGATGCCATATACCATATCTAAATAGCTATTTATTGATTTATATATTCACAGTGAGGGAAATAAGTATTGAACACGTCAAAAAAAAATTCTAAAGGTGCTGTTGACTTGAAATTTTCACCGGATGTTGGTAACAACCAAAGAAATCCATATGTGTAATGAAAACAAATCTAATTAGTTTACAAATGAAGTTATGCGTAATAAAATTACATGATGCAGGGAAAAAGTATTGAACACATGAAGAAAGGGAGGTGTAGAAAGCTAGTGAAAGCCCAGACAGCAGCTGAAATCTCTAAGTAATTGTTCAGCAACTCTCTGCCCGTCATCATTGTAAATTAATATCCGCTTCTTCAGTCCAACAGCTACATTATCAGGATGATGAAGATGAAACCAGGGTGGACATTTCAGCAAGACAATGATCCAAAACACAGCTAAGGAAACTCTCAAATGCTTTCAGAGAAAGAAAATCAAGCTGTAGAATGGCCCAGCCAATCACCTGACCTGAATCCAATAGAAAATACAAAATAAAGCTCAGATTTGATAGACGAGACCCACAGAACTATCAAGATTTTTACACTCTGTTGAAGTCTGTGAAAAACTCACACCTGAGCAATGCATTTGACTTAATTCTCCATATGTGAGGCGTCTTTAAGCTGCCATCACCAAAAAAACCTGATGATTCCCAGGAAACAACAACGTGTAAAACTTATAAATGTATAAAATAAAAACTTTATTAAGTATATAAGGCCCTGAATTGACTCCATAGGTCACCCAACATCTTAAGGGTAAGAAAGAAGCATTTGAATTTAAACAAGGTGTTAAAAAGTAAATGACAATCTTCAGAAAATGAAACTAAATTTAATTTTTGTATTAACTAATTTTTGTGCCGTGATTGTATTTATTTACCATGATATCTATTTTTTAGATTAGTTTCGATTTTGCCTTTGGCACTGACTAATCTAATGTAAAACCAACAAACCGGATTTGCACAAATATCTTATTGTACAACAACCTATAGACAGTATCAATTTAAAAGTGAGATAAATGTTAGGGTGTACTCGTTTATGCTGTGCACTGTATATACACACACATACAGTTGGCAGAATCAGAACTTCATTTATTCACTCTTCAGTCCAGCTTCTTGTCACAGCTGTGCAGGTATGTTGAAACCTGTTGTTGTTTGGCAGCTGTCGGTCCAGCAGCGGGTGTTCAACATTGCTAATGAGCTCCTGCATACGGAGAAGGCGTACGTGTCCAGACTGCACCTCCTGGACCAGGTGTTCTGCGCTCAGCTGATGGAGGAGGCTCGAGCCCGCAGCTCCTTCCCCTGTGAGATGGTCATGGGCATCTTCTCCAACATCTGCTCCATCTACTGCTTCCACCAGCAGTTCCTGCTGCCCGCGCTGGAGAAACGCATGGAGGAATGGTAAGAGAGATTGCATTTACATTTGAAGTAAGAATTATTAGCCCCCCTGTATATTTTTCCCCCAATTTCTGTTTAACGTTCAACACATTTCTAAACATAATAGTTTTAATAACTCATTTCTAATAACTGATTTCTTTTATCTTTGCCATGATGACAGTACATCATATTTTACTAGATATTTTTCAAGATACTAGTATTCATCTTAAGCAAGTTAGGGTAATTAGGCAAGTCATTGTATAACGATGGTTTGTTCTGTAGACAATCTGAAAAAAATTATTGCTTAAAGGGGCTAATAATATTGAACTTAAAATGGTTTTAAAAAAAATTTAAAAACTGCTTTTATTCTAGCCGAAATAAAACAAATAAGACTTTCTCCGGACGAAAAATATTATGGGAAATTACTGTGAGAAATTCCTTGCTCTGTTAAACATCATTTGGGAAATATTTGAAAAAGAACAAAAAAAATCACAGGAGGGCTAATTAATAAATAATGACCTATGTCAGTATACATGCAGAATAAAACTGGGCGTATTAATATAGCCAGCTTTATATAAATACAAAATATTAGATAAATATTTATATAAATATTTTTTTTATAAATGCTTATCAAAACAAGTTATTTAGTCAATTTTTATATTATGAAAGCAACTATTTTAATAGTATTATAAACCTATGTATAAGATCAGGAAAGATGAAGATAGACATACTTATACTGTATATGTAACTTTATATAAATAGCTGGGTGATTATATTATATTATATTATATTATATTATATTATATTATATTATATTATATTATATTATATTATATTTGTTCATAGCGTTGCTTCTCAATTACACTCAGTTTCAGTGGATTTTTTTTATCATATGTTTTATGTTTTTAATTATAGATATAATTAGCCTAATAACAGGATGATGCTGACATTAAACTGATATAATATGTTGTTAAAGGTTTGACTATTTAACAATGTATTTTACAGTGGCTCATACAATCAGATTTTAGAGATCGAACTCAAATTTTTTGACGTATTTTGAGGATAAACTTATGTTTCAAATTATCCAAATAAATAGAAGCCGGGTGTGTGTTTTCATAAACTAATCTTTGTGCAGAAATATTGCTGTTTTGTAAGGGGAAGTGTGACCTTCTCTAAGAGTTCGGACAAACACGATGAATGAACCTTGACATGTGCTCCTCTCTCCTCAGGGATCTGAACCCCCGCATCGGGGACATCCTGCAGAAACTGGCGCCTTTCCTGAAGATGTACGGCGAGTATGTCAAAAACTTTGACCATGCAATGGAGCTGGTGAACACCTGGATGCAGCGCTCGTCTCAGTTCAAAACCATCATTCACAACATCCAGGTAAACCAGAGAATGCTTTCTATAATGCTATTTCTTTCAGAATACTTATGTTCAAATTGGGGTGGTATATGATATATTTTTGCATTAGTGGTGTGTGTTAAAGGGGACCTATTATGCCCCTTTTACAAGATGTAAAATAAGTCTCTGATGTCCCTGGAGTGTGTACAGTCGTGGCCAAAAGTTTTGAGAATGACATAAATATTGGAAATTGGAAAAGTTGCTGCTTAAGTTTTTATAATAGCAATTTGCATATACTCCAGAATGTTATGAAGAGTGATCAGATGAATTGCATAGTCCTTCTTTGCCATGAAAATGAACTTAATCCTGAAAAAAAACTTTCCACTGCATTTCATTGCTGTCATTAAAGGACCTGCTGAGATCATTTCAGTAATCGTCTTGTTAACTCAGGTGAGAATGTTGACGAGCACAAGGCTGGAGATCATTATGTCAGGCTGATTGGGTTAGAATGGCAGACTTGACATGTTAAAAGGAGGGTGATGCTTGAAATCATTGTTCCTCTATTGTTAACCTTGGTGACCTGCAAAGAAACGCGTGCAGCCATCATTGCATTGCATAAAAATGGCTTCACAGGCAAGGATATTGTGGCTACTAAGATTGCACCTAAATCAACAATTTATAGGATCATCAAGAACTTCAAGAAAAGATATTCAATTCTTGTTAAGAAGGCTTCAGGGTGTCCAAGAAAGTCCAGCAAGCGCCAGGATTGTCTCCTAAAGAGGATTCAGCTGCGGGATCAGAGTACCACTAGTGCAGAGCTTGCTCAAGAATGGCAGCAGGCAGGTGTGTGCGCATCTGCACGCACAGTGAGGCGAAGACTTTTGGAAGATGGCCTGGTGTCAAGAAGGCCAGCAAAGAAGTCACTTCTCTCCAAAAAACACATCAGGGACAGATTGATCTTCTGCAAAAAGTATGGCGAATAGACTGCTGAGGACTGGGGCAAAGTCATATTCTCCGATGAAGCCCCTTTCCGATTGTTTGGGGCATCTGGAAAAAGGCTTGTCCGGAGAAGAAAAGGTGAGCGCTACCATCAGTCCTGTGTCATGCCAACAGTAAAGCATCCTGAGACCTTTCATGTGTGGGGTTGCTTCTCATCCAAGGGAGTGGGATCACTCACAATTTTGCCCAAAAACACACCCATGAATAAAGAATGGTACCAAAACACCCTCCAACAGCAACTTCTTCCAACAATCCAACAACAGTTTGGTGAAGAACAATGCATTTTCCAGCACGATGGAGCACCGTGCCCTAAGGCAAAAGTGATATCTAAGTGGCTCGGGGACCAAAACGTTGAAATTTTGGGTCCATGGCCTGGAAACTCCCCAGATCTTAATCCCATTGAGAACTTGTGGTCAATCCTCAAGAGGCGGGTGGACAAACACAAACCCACTAATTCTGACAAACTCCCAAGAAGTGATTATGAAAGAATGGGTTGGTATCCGTCAGGATTTGGCCCAGAAGTTGATTGAGAGCATGCCCAGTCGAATTGCAGAGGTCCTGAAAAAGAAGGGCCAACACTGCAAATACTGACTCTTTGCATAAATGTCATGTAATTGTCGATAAAAGCCTTTGAAACGTATGAAGTGCTTGTAATTATATTTCAGTACATCACAGAAAGTACTGAAACAAAGATCTGAAAGCAGTTTAGCAGCAAACTTTGTGAAAACTAATATTTGTGTCATTCTCAAAACTTTTGGCCACGACTGTATGTGAAGTTTCAGCTCAAAATGCCCACAAATAATGTTTCTCTTAGAAACTTTTAGAAACTGCCCCTTTTAGGCTTTGATCCTAATTATGCCATTTTGGTGAATGTCGCTTTAAATTCAAATGAGATTGTGCTCTTTTCAAAAGAGGGCGGAGCTATGAATGCTTATGTGTCAGCATAGTGGCAGGTTCAAAAACAGGACTAACGTCCTATGGTAATGAGGGAGAGCTCATCACTAGTGGGCGGGGCTTTCCCCCTCTAATGACACGTACAAAGGCAGAATGTCAATCAAAGTGTTTCTGCAGGCTGTTTTATGAAGTGTGTTTATAAAAAAAGTAAAATTAATACATTTTTTCCATCAGAAGCAGGTTATAAATGTGCTGTTCACACAGAAAATTACATTTCATAATTTTTTCAGAAAAGCACCATTCAAAATACTGGGAAATTCAGACATCATTAACTGTAGAAATGAGCTCTAAACAGCTGCGCTTGTATTTGTAAACACAAAGGGGTCCTGGTTTAATTTTTATTTCGATCCTTCTCATTCCTACAGCAGATTTTACCTCAGAGACAAACCAAAATATTAAACTACAATGAAAAAAAAAATGATTAACTGGATTTACAATTTTTTTTAAGGTAAGTGGTTACCATGAATTGTTCAAAAGCAGATTCATTCAAGGGTGAAACACACATTTTAAAATTGTTTGTTGACTGTTTTTATTTAGTTATTTTGTGATTTGTTGAAGAAAATCAGTATCACATTCATGTTTACTCTCTTGCTTGTGTATATTACATAATGGCTCTTTTTATGAATAAACTACTTGATGACTCAAATGATTCATTCAAAAGCAGATTCATTCAAGAGTGAACGGCTAATTTTAACAATTTTTGTTGAATGTTTTTTTTTATTTCGTGATTTGTAGATGAAAATGAATATCAATATCATATTCATGCTTACTCTCTTGCTTGTGTATATTACGTAACTATCATGAGAAAAAAAGTCCATTCCATACCTAACATGGGATTATTCACCCAAACAAAATGAAAATTACCTCACTATTTACTCTCATGTGGTTTTAAACTCTTTCTTTCCTCTGTTAAACACAAAATAACATATTTTGACGAATGCTGGTTGCTGGCACCCATCGAATTCCATAGTAGGAAAAAAATGACAATGGAAGTCAATGGGTGTCATAAACCAGCATTCTTCAAAATATCTTTTTTTTTGTCTTCAACAGAAGAAATAAACCCATAAAGGTTTGAAACCACATGAGGGAGAATTAATAATGAGGTATTTTTCATTTTTGGGTGAACTGTCCCTTTAATGCCAAAACGGTTTGCCATTAAATGTAGAGGCAGTCAGATGCGTGGAGCACTGTTGAGGAAATCACACTCTCAGCTTAAATGTGTGAAAATGAGAAACTCTCTTCGCTGTTAATTGTGTGCAAACCTGCATAATTCACACCCGTGGACCGAATGAAGCAGCAGTTCCAGCAAAATCACCTTCACAGCCGCAGACAGTGGTGCTGGGAATGGGACTCGGTCATGATTGAGTGCGTCAGATGAAAGAGTGAATCGCTGTGGGTGCAGGAGTGTTTTTCGGGCAGCTGTAGGTTCTGGTGAATACTAATGGTGGCCCAATCAGGCTTCAAACATCTCTGGTTGCCAGTGTGTGAGGAATATTAAGGGCTGCCATCTGAGATCACAGGCCGGCTGTAAGGAGATCAGGCACGGTGCAGGTTTCATCACGCTGTACGCCTGTTCTGGGTCTGATTCTCTGGATTGTGCTCGGCCGTGTTCAGAGAGTTTGAATGATTGTTAAAGACAACATGAAACAGCATTCATTCAACACGTTTAACTTTTTATTGCATTTCAGAGTGAAACTAGCATTTAGGGGGAAATAATGTAGGCTGAGGCTTGATTTTTTTAGTGTGCATTGTGTGAAAATAAATGTTGGAAAGCTCTAGTGTGTGTTAAATATTACATTTTAAGAAAAAAACACGTATTAAACTATATTAAAAGCTAGTACTGTCAATCGATTAATTGCATCAAATATAAAAGTTAATATTTACAAACTATGTTTGTGCATACTGTGTATATTTTTGTGTAAATAAATGTGTTAATGACTATATTGTAATAAATATTTATGTATAAAACAAATTATTTATAAATATAAATATGTAAATATATTTCATTTGTATATTTTTGTATTTTATGTACAGTATGTGTACAGTACTTTTATCTTGGATGCGTTTAATCATTAGACAGCGCAAAATAAAGCACGTCACCCTAGTAACCGCATAGCAACATGCTTTATAAATTATAAAATTATATCTTAATATTTAAAAAATGCAATTATAACTAAAATATATTGGATATATATATATATTGTGGGCGCAGTGGGTAGCACGTTCGCCTCACAGCAAGAAGGTCACTGGTTCGAGCCTCGGCTGGGTCAGTTGGCGTTTCTGTGTGGAGTTTGAATGTTCTCCCCGTGTTCGCGTGGGTTTCCTCCAAAGACATGTGGTATAGGTGAATTGGGTAGGCTAAATTGTCCGTAGTGTATGTGTGTGAATGTGAGTGTGTATGGATGTTTCTCAGTGATGGTTTGCAACTGGAAGGGCATCCGCTGAGTGAAACAAATGCTGGATAAGTTGGCGGTTCATTCCGCTGTGGCGACCCCAGATTAATAAAGGGACTAAGCCGAAAAGAAAATGAATGAATGAATATATATATATAGTGATATAATTAGTTTAGATTGTCTTCATAATATATACTTTAGTAATGCGTAATGCATATTGTTAAAGTATTTTAATATATAAAATATTGTAAAAAACGTTTTTGATCATTTTTATATATTAAGTCTATATAGAATATTATCATATTTCTATATTTAATATAATATACTGTAGTAATGTATAATAGATAATTAACCATAATGCAATTAACCATATATTTTAATGAAAGCTTTATAATTAACTATAAAATACTGTATTATAAAATACTCTAGTAATGTGTTTATAGTTATAACATTTGTATAAGTTTAAACAGTTCATATATGCTTCACTAATAATTTGTCATATGCTTAATTATTGTTTAATTTTATATAAAACAAATATTTAAATTTGAATGTTCATTCATTCATTCATTCATTTTCCTTCGGCTTAGTCCCTTTATTCATCAGGGGTCACCACAGCGGAATGAACCGCCAACTTATCCAGCATATGTTTTACACAGCGGATGCCCTTCCAGCTGCAACCCAGTACTGGGAAACATCTATACACACTCATTCACACACATACACTACGGCCAATTTAGTTTATTCAATTCACCTATAGCGCATGTCTTCGGACTGTGGGGGAAACCGGAGCACCCGGAGGAAACCCACGCCAACACGGGGAGAGCATGCAAACTCCACACAGAAACGCCAACTGACCCAGCTGGGACTCGAACCAGCGACCTTCTTGCTGTGAAGCGATAGTGCTAACCACTGAGCCACCGTGTTGCCTAAATTTGAATGTATAATATGTAAATAAAAGCTTAAGCAAACAACCTTTTTTACTTTTTATATAAGCTTTAATATTATTTAAATAGTATTAAATTAAATAATGTAATGTAATATATATTCATAGAATAATATTAATATGACTCTTTAGTGTATACTAATATAATACTTTAAAATATGAATTTATGAATTAAAATATAAAAAATATGTATACAGTAACAATAAAAAACTTTAGAATTATGAGCAGAGGTGTGTTATGCACAATAAGTGTGAACGTTTTGAATTCATGTTGTCATCAAGGTGTGAGTCTTATAAATATTCTGTAATGAAAATATTTTGCATTAGTGTGTGTGAATGAAATCTTTTCACTCATGGTGTGATTTTGGGTGTGTGTTGCAGAAAGAGGAGATGTGTGGGAATCTCACCCTCCAGCACCACATGTTGGAGCCTGTGCAGCGAATCCCTCGCTACGAGCTGCTGCTCAAAGACTACCTGCACCGGCTGCCGGAGGACGCAGACGACTTCAAAGATGCCCAGAGTGAGTGCACTTCATCCTTACCCTGACCTGCACTGACTGATGCATTATAACCACTCCTGCATCAGCCTGGAGAGATTTCAGAGGAATGAGATGCAAGGTTAAAAGACTGAGAGAGAAAGACATTATGGAAAAAATATATATACTTAATATATATTTTCTTTTGAAAGCTTGTGAAATCAAGTATTTGAACATTTTTATATTATGAAAAAAAAATTTGAATATTTAAATAATGCTATATATATATTCATTCATTTTCTTTTCAGCTTAGTCCCTTTATTAATCTGGGGTCGCCACCGCAGAATGAACCGCCAACTTATCCAGCATATGTTTTACGCAGCGGATGCCCTTCCAGCTGCAACCCATCACTGGGAAACATTCATACACACTCATACACTACGGACAATTTAGCTTACCCAATTCACCTGTACCACATGTCTTTGGACTTGTGGGGGAAACCAAAGCACCCGGAAGAAACCCACGCGAACACGGGGAGAACATGCAAACTCCACACAGAAACGCCAACTGACTCAGCCGAGGCTTGAACCAGCAACCTTTTTGGTGTGAGGCAAACATGGTACCCACTGCGCCACTGTGCAGCCCCAGCTATATATATATATATATATATATATAAATACTATTGTAATGTTTATAATATAAATATAAATACATTTAATACTATTGTATGTAATTAATTAATATATTTTTAATATATATTCATTCACTTTATGAAAGTATATATTAAAATATAAGTATATGTAAAAACATAATAAATATTTTCTTCTGAAAGCTTGTAAAAACAAGTATTTGTACATTTTTATATTATGAAAATATTCATTCATTCATTAATTTTCTTTTCGGCTTAGTCCATGTCTTTGGACTTGTGGGGGAAACCGGAGCACCCGGAGGAAACCCACGCGAACACGGGGAGAACATGCAAACTCCACACAGAAATGCCAACTGACCCAGCCGAGGCTCGAACCAGCGACCTTCTTGCTGTGAGGCGAACGTGCTACCCACTGCGCCACCGCGTCGCCCATTATGAAAATATATATTAAAATAATGTAATATAATACATATAGCATTCTATAATAATGTGTTTTTTTCATTAACTTAGATTTTTTTTATAAAAGTCTATATTCAAATATACTTCTATAATATGTAAATGTACTTTCAGTTATATTTTAATATTACAATAGTCTATTTTCATACAAAAGTAAGGACTAAAATTTTTATATAATGAAAAATATTAATGTAAAATTATACATTAATAAAACTTTTAATTCATTTATTAGTCTCTTTTTTATTTTTTCGTAAAGTATATAAATAAAAAATTAAAATATACGATTGTAATATGTTCATTTTTATATTACTAATATTGCATACTAATAATATTGCTAATATTTGTAAACTATATATATATATATATATATATATATATATATATATATATATATAT
>CAIGQV010017835.1:26127176-26151011 GCA_903798115.1 Danio jaintianensis | reverse complement strand
CGATAACAATATATAAGCATATAGATGAACACTACCAAAATACAAGGTAATCATCATTTGGGAGGATATAGCTTATTGTTTATTTGGTATGTTTTTTGGTATGCATCGATATAGATTTTTTGACCTATACCAATAACTATAAATCTGAAGGTTGATAAACAATGTATAAGCATATAGATGAACACTAAATTATCATTTGGGAGGATATAACTTGTTTATTTGGTATGTTTTTAGGGATTGATTGATATTGATTTTTTTGACCGATACAAATAACCGATAACTATGAAGGGGGATAAACAATATATAGATCGATAAATATCATTTTTACTACATGACTGCAAAAACAAAAGGCAAAACACATACAGTGAACAACTCTGACCTTTATTAATTAACAATTAATTTCCATGGCCAACTTTCTTTTATAGACCTAAAATCAATTGCTTGATAAAAAGTAATAATGCAAAAATAAAGCAACTAAGTCAAAGAACATTAACCAAAATCAAAATACCAGTAAAATAATAAAAAAAAGTGTTGGCAATAAGCATGTAAAGTGGTTCAAGCAGCGGAAATAATACATCATTTATCGGCCTAATTATGCTATCGGACCGATATCGGCCGATATTGATATGACCGCCGATATATCGTGCATCCCTATAAGTTTTAGTCCCATAATAATTGGAAGATGATGTACAGTATGATAAGCCTTCATTCTTTTGTCCACAAAACTGATTTATAAACAACATTTTGAAAGTATATCACTCTGAGGTTTTACACACACACAAAACGCGAGAGATACACTGTAGTTAATTTTAGGATGTCTGAACAACGGTGCATTTTTTAAGCAAAACTGAACAATCTTGTGTCTTTGATCTGTCATTTACAGAAATAGAGGTGCTATTTTATCGTCTGATCAAGGGAACAGCTTTGTGTTTATTAATAAATGACACAACGAGTTCGGGAACTGAATTTCTCTGTACATTGGCTACACAATGTTGAGGATTAACACAAAATGAATCATTTGGGAGAGAGCAGTACATCTCTGTGGTGCAGAACAGAGAATTAAATGTCGCATTGTATATATTGTATATGCTCAAATCTGTACCAAAACACTAGCACAGTCATGATGATGATGATGATGATGTAATCTGTTGCTGGATTTTTGACTTGAGTGGTATAATCTTGTTCATTTTTATAACTTTTAACAACAATTCCCTTTTGCCGTGAGGAAGATTACTTTGTAATGCCAAACTTTGAAACGTATTTATTGTAAGCCAGCGTTTGGTCAAGCAGGATTCTTTTATATGGGAGTTAAATAGAGAAACGGAGGCTTGGGCAGTTGTTTTGCTCATAGATGTTAATGATTATACCTGTCTAGCGATGATCTACCATTCCTTCTCTTCTGCTTTCTGGCATCATCACAGCATGCCAACCTCCTGACCTGTTTCTGTCTTTTTTTTTGCTGACTCTTTATGCACGTTTGCAGCAAATCAGCAGAGAAGGGTTTGTAAAACATTGCCAGATAGCCCTTATATCTGATCTTCTCAAGGACAGTTCACGTAATGTTATTTTGCTCTCTCAGACAACCACGAAATGGCTGCATTATGAGCTTTCATATGTTATTTTTCCAAGCCCACTAGTGAAAACATCACACTATATGGCACAAGTATACATACTGTTGTTTTCCCTCATAAAACCTGGTTTATTGTACACATAATGGGTATTACTGTTATTTCAAGTACTATTATAATTATTATTGTTGATTCAATTAGTGGCAGGCCACTGGGTACCATTGTATGTTAATATCCCTAAGAAATCTGTGCAAGATCATGAAAATGTTTATGAAATAAAGTAATAAAAGAACAAAAAGAGTGTCACATTTTGATTGCATCTTATCCTAATGTTGTGTATTGTGTTATTAATGATTTGCTAGTTATATCAATAATATATATGTACATTCACACTCACACAAACATATTTTCTCTCATTACATATATATAGACACACAATATATGTGCCTCTAATGCTTAAAAACGTTTCCTATTAAAATAATCTGCAAAACTAATCCGCATACCTGTGCATAAACTATGAATATTGCACCTAAATTAAATAATATACTGATATTCAAAGAAAATGCCACACAATATGCACATTTAAACCACAACATTAATATTCAAACGCTTTATCATTTTAGTATTCTTGTCATCTAAACATCACACAGAGATTTATCACCTAAATCTAAAGGATGACGAAATAGTTTGTAATGTTATATCAAAGGCTGACCTAATGCTTGAAGTAAACGAGTATCCTCGCGGTCGTCTATTGGCTGACAGCTTCGAAGTCCCGCCCCTTCTGCGCCGCTATTGGTCCGCTCGCCCGTCAATCCGCACTCGGCTGATCATGGAGCGTCACTGTGGGGTTTTCCAGTCAGATTTACTCCCTCAGTGGACGGAGAAGAGAGCGAGATATAACCGTTTGCACAGCAGTCGCACGCTGATAGAAGAACTAAGGACTTTAGACTCTTAAGTCGCATTTATTTTTTCATCAAACTCTAGTCTAGACAGATAAAGAAAGAAAGCATCGATACGGGAATTTGAAGAAACGACTAGCTGTTGCAGAAAACATCTCTCGCTAACCGTCGGGCTAACAGTCCTCTATTTTAGCCTCTTTACAACACAACCGGTTTGTCTTACTGTCGCTCGCAGGTTGTTATCAGTGTATATCAGCCATTCTAACTCGTTTATTTTGCTATTTGGTAATTATATTGGTGGACTTCTGGAAAAAATGTCCAGCCTGCCTTCTGTCAGACCCGAGAATGGCAGATCGGAAGTGGCATCACCTGGACAACAGGGGCACGAGCGTCCTCAGACCGTCTACGTAATACTGGATTCAGCAGAATCTGTCAATCTCATCAGGTCAGTGTCACATCAACTAAACAGTAATTAATTGTTTTGCCTTTGCATTCAATAGATGTTGGATGGAAGTAATTAACTTTACCCTTGCGCATCAATTAAAAAGCGTTACAGGTCCATAGAGGACAAAAAAGTCTGTCAACTGACATGTGTTGCTTTACTATCATCTGTCCTGATGATAACTAAGAAAATGTTCATTCATTTTCATTCATTGTAAAGTAGAGTTAGTTTACATAATGGCTCTGTTGTTGCTTTGTTCATGAAAAACAATAAATATTATTTTCCTATACTAAAGGCTACTGTTTTGGATAAGTCAGTAATCAGAAACACTGTTACATTTGATTCATTAATATTTTTGTAGTATCACGTTAAAAAACAACAACAAAACAAACAAAACTCAGACTTATTCAACTTTCTGAGTATATGCATACTAAACAAACTCAGGTATTCACACCAACAGATCCAAATAATTGTAATTATATAATTTGAAGTCATTTGACCTGCAATACTCAAAAGCAGAAAACTGGGAAAAGTTCACAAAATATCACAGATTTCACTTAAAAAATGATCTATCTATCTATCCATCTATCTATCTATCTGTCTGTCTGTCTGTCTGTCTGTCTGTCAATCCATCTATCTATCTATCTATCTATCTATCTGTCTGTCCGTCCGTCCATCCATCCGTCCGTCCGTCTATCTATCTATCTATCTATCTATCTATCTATCTATCTATCTATCTATCTATCTATCTATCTGTTTGTCTGTCTGTCTATCCGTCTATCCATCCATCCATCCATCTATCCGTCTGTCTGTCCGTCCGTCCGTCCATCCATCCATCCGTCCATCTGTCTATTTGTCTATCCGTCTGTCTGTCTATCTATCTATCTATCTGTCTATCCGTCTATCTATCTATCTGTCTGTCTGTCTGTCCGTCCGTCCGTCCGTCTGTCTATTACTCTGTCTATCACTCTATCTATCTGTCTGTCTATCCATCTATCTATCTATCTATCTATCTATCTGTCTGTCTGTCTGTCTGTCTGTCTGTGTCTGTCTATCACTCTGTCTATCACTCTATCTATCTGTCTGTCTGTCTGTCTATCACTCTATCTATCTATCTATCTATCTATCTATCTATCTATCTATCTATCTATCTATCTATCTATCTATCTATCTATCTATCACTCTATCTATCTGTCTGTCTATCCATCTATCTATCTATCCGTCCATCCATCCATCCATCCATCCATCCATCCATCTATCTATCTATCTATCTATCTATCACTCTCTGTCTGTCTGTCCATCTATCACTCTATCTATTGGCAAAGAATCTATGACTTTTTATTTCATTAAGTTTGCAATATCTTACATTCATTGCATTGAGTGTTAGAGTGCAGATTTAAACCATTCTTTCATATTTTTTCTCTTATTTTTTGCACACAGCAGTTTTATTTTTAGCAAATAGTGGGAACGTATGCACATTTTTAAGTCAGTTATTGACAGATTTTTTTAATTCTGGTCTCTAGAACCTAAAATATTATTAACCAAAGCAGATAAATAATACAAATATAATTAATGTGCAAAATAAATCCAAATCTTCAGATCAGTTCCAAGGCTACATATGGCCCAGAATGGTATTGGCCCACCAAGTTTGAAGACTGATCCACCCAAACAAATGGGCACAAAATATATTTTTTAGAGAAGAAAAGTCCTACAAAAATCGAAATGCTGGTGGGCGAGCACTAATCATCCAATTGCATACTTCTATTTGTTGGTAAATTGAATTAATTTACTCACCGTCTACATTCAATATACCTGCCCACCATATCTGAGATCCGGTATCTATTGGTTGAACTTCCCGACATTTTTTAAATCATGTTAAAAAATAAAACTTAAAACAAAAATATTACAATGCCAGATTCTGAATATTTTAGCTTTAGCAAATCAACATGTAATATAACTGCATGCAAATGATCTCAAGATCCAATGCAAGATAGCATTGTGTTTAGTCTCGTTTCGGTCAAAAACACCTGTTCTGAATAAATATGATATGATTAACTAATGTTTGTTGAAGCCACAAATGAAAATGCAACCCAAAGACTGCATGTGTGTACTGTTTCAATGTGTTTGAAACAGTTATGTTTGCTTAATTTAGGTAGCTGAGACCTTTTTTAAGGAGAAATAATATATCTGCTTGCTATAGAGTTGTCTAAATTATCGATATTTCCATACATATCAATACTTAAACATTTAAACTGATATTATTTTGCTTTTGTTTAGTATCGATACATGTTTTCCTTTTTTGCCCTTTAAATCTCCCTAGAAAATGAATAGGTAATCTCCTTCAGAGTTATTGGAGTTTTAGCTGAGAAGAAAAAAAATGTCAAAAACATCGGCTTAGGTACTGTTGTGTTAAACTTTTCTGTAGTGTAGTATAGAAAACTCTGTAATTTACCCTCAAGATATTTCAGCGAGCAGTTAATATTAGGAAAACACTTTTGTTTTAATCAGAAAATAAGATAAGATTGGAGAAAATTCTTTTGTTTTGTTCATCTTTTTTAAAAAAATGTGATATTGCATATTTTTAATGAATTTTTTCCTTGTGGTATCGAAATTGGTATCGATCAAGGTATCGTACCTGCTATGATTATTATAAGGTCATATTTTCAAGTTACTTTTTTATTTTAATCCACAAATATTTTCAGCCCATTATTTTGACCTTTTTTGCTTTGTCAGACCTGATACATACCATCTGTTTTTATCTCATGTGTTGTAAAATGATGTACTTAAGTTTGAGAGTAAGCACTTAGGTTTATTCACCAAGGCCCATTTACTGTCAAAGCCATTTAGCAAGCCTCAGCCTTTAAAACCAGCCTCCCTCCTCTCAACTCAGCCAAAAAAATTCCTCTGGAATGCCTGTCTGGGTTAGTCTGACCCACAAGAGCCGTTTTACCGGAGGCTTTGTTTTGCAGTTTCTGTTCAGAGCTTCAAATTTCACGGGATATGACTCAGCAAATCTACCCACACATTTTCCCTTTCGCTTTTTTCCCCCCTATCCCTCTTTTCACTCTTCTTCCTCCCAAGTTCTTGCTTGCATTGACTGAATGTTTGCTGAGATCATGTGATTTTGCTTCTTTTGTACCCAAATGGAATGTGTTTTTTAGAAAAAAGACATGAAGTGCTTTTTTTTTTTTTGTGTGCTATAGCCCAATTACCATAAAATAATGCTTTTTAATGTTTTACATATCCCTTGTTGCATAACGTGCTTTCAAAGTACAAGATTCTTTATTGTCACACTTAACAGCACTGGTGGTAGTTGGGTTCAATGCAGTAAAAATATGACATCAGTACCTTTGGTCATTGTGATAGTAATGATGCGTTAAACACAACTGGTAAAGTAAAATATTAAAGTTTAATTCTGTGTTTACAGCTAGTAAAGAGGAATAGAATCAGAATCAGAAAGAGCTTTATTGCCAGGTATGATCACACATACGAGGAATTTGTTTTCGTGACAGAGCTTCTACAGTGCAACAGAATTACAGAGACAGGACAAAAAACAGATAATATATTTTAAAAATAAAAGTAATAGTGAATGCATTTGCAGTGAACATTGATTTAAAAAAAAAATACAATTTTGCAGTGCATCAATTATAGTACTAAAAGTATACGATATAGTGTACAATACAGTATAAGATACAATATAGTAAATTAATAGGGTCAGCTAAATATGAATGGCCATTTAAAATATGTGTATTTATAGAGAGAGTTGATGCATTGACTCCCTCTGGCGGTGAGTGCTGATATTTGCTTTTTTTTTCCATTTCTCAAAGTTTTTATTAATCATGTTTATTTATATAGCGCTTTTTACAATGTAGATTGTGTCAAAGCAGCTTAACAGCAGCTTATTATGAACAGTCTGCCACTGAAATGCTCGAAAACAAACATTATGGGATAATATTCTCTTGTATTAACCGTGTTTTGTTGAAACTGAGGTGTTCCACAGCGTGAAAAGCTCTTTTGAGACCGGGTAGCACATGCTACTACGCTGAAGCCTTGGCTCATGAATATTAAAATAACTTACCAAGACAGCGAATCTGATTGGCTCAAAGACAAGCGTGGGCGAGTGGGCGCTAGTCAGTTGGCCTATCAGCGAATAGTGGAGGCTTGGTCGATGAATAATAATATGGTTTTCTGACTGACAGCTCCATTCAAATTACCAAGCAACGTCTCTGGGTGACCTTTTTAATATGCATGAGCTTAGCCTTCATCGTAGTAGCTTTCGTAATTTCGCCGGAGGATAGAGGAGCTTCGCGTGCTTGGAGTGGCACAAACATGGCCACCTAGTGAAACCAAAACACAAGCGAACGGGCGATGCTTTTGGCTCAAATCTCGCCTTTATATCGTGTAAATGATCGTGACAGCGCCGCGTTAGTCCGGGATTTATAATACTAACCATGGAGGAGGGCTTCACAAACCCGATTTACCGGAATAGTTTCGCTTGATAACGTTTGATCTGATTACATCACCTGGATTATTCCACTATCCAGAAGAGGCTTTAGGTAACACTATGTGATCAAGACATGCATTTACAGCTTTTTGTGGATGTTATTTGACGTTTCATGCTCAGATTTGATGGTGTTTCATTTCGTGTCAGCTTTCTGTTATAGCGACACACTGGTAAGATGGATGTGTCTCTATGCCAAGAGCTTCTGTGCCACCTAGACATCACTTTTAGGCATCAGTGGCACAAATAATGTGGTAGAGATAGGAAGCTGACTAGTGTTTGGGCATTTATGTGCACTAAAGTTTTTGTCATTGTCTTAAACTCCTAAAACAACATGTTTGTGTGTGACATATCAGGACACAAAGTAGGCTTGGTTACTCTTAGCAACTCTAAAAACCCTGTGTGTGTACATGTGTGTGTTTGTGACATATCAGGACACAAATGTGTATGACAAGGGTATTACAAGGAGATTTATGAATTATAAGCAGTCGAGGACATTGCTAATGTTACTATTTTTCAAAAGGCTAATAAATAATACAGAATTAGTTTCCTGTAAGGGGTAGGTTTGGGGTAGGACAATAGAAAATACAGTATATGTACAGTATAAAAACAATGGAAACCTATAGAATGTTCCTGCAATTCACAAAAACAAACCTCTGTGTGTGCATGTGACGTTTATTCATGTATTTGCTTAAGATTTGGATATCTTACATTTATTATGATAGCATTAAACTTTTGCATGGATAGAATTATTAAGGGCACCTATGATGAAAATCAAATTTTGTAAGCTCTTTGAACAGAACTGTCTGTATGTATATTGTGTTCACGGTCATATTGGAGTGATATAAACCCAACAAGTCTATTTTTTTAAACTTCCTGACGTTATAATAGGACCCAAATTGCAGTGATTTTGAGGCCCACCACAACGTGACATATGAGTGCGGATTTCCCCGCCCACCAAATTGATTGACAGGCGCCATATTTCTATAATAACATGTATACACATGTCCACAGAAATTATTTTTGCAAATAAACTGGGATTAAAACATATGTTCCAACTCTCTGTGATTTTTATTTTATTTATTTTTTATTTTTTGGTAAGTTTTATAAGTTTAAAACGTTTTTAAAACAGAGCATGTTTGTAATAAAGACAGTAAAATCGCTATGTAATTCTTAACCGCTATAATCACCACGGCCGCATGGTGTCAGTAAATGCTATGTGTGTGTGTATGTGTACTGCAAACGGCATTTGTGTGAGACTCATCATTTCAGAAAGGCTTGAATAAACTCCACCACAAATACATTAAATAAACTTACTTGGTATTTTTGACTAATGAGCTGTATTTTAGCTTCGTCTGAGTCTGTCTCTGTCACTGTGTTGTTTATCTGACGTAACGCATGATGAGAAAAATGGGAACGGTGGGCGGGGAGAAGCAGCTCATTTGCATTTGAAGCCACAGGCTACAAAAACAGGCTATAATAAATTATCTGATGGGTATTTTGAGCTGAAACTTTAGACACATTCTGGAGACACCAAAGGCTTGTCTTACATCTTGTAAAAGGGGTAAAATAGGTACCCTTTAATGTATGTGTGCAAATTTCTGTATTTGCTTAAGATTTGCATTTCTTACGTTTATTATGATAACGTTATAAGTTTTGCATGTATTGATGGAATGATTTTAATGTAAATGTGCATTTTTTCCCCCCTCTGATTTATATATAATACATAGTATTGGGAATGAGGAACTGTGTTTAGTGACTGACATGCTTATTCATTCCAGGATTTTATATTACACCGCTCCTGTTCACGGTCTCTGCATCAACATGTCAGATTATGGGAAATGTAGTCCACACTGACAGTGTTTGACGTCCTTTTGTTCTTTCTTTCTTTCACAGCGTTGAACCTCTTCTTCCTGAGTCTGGTATCGTGGCCGATATCGAGGTGGAAAGCGTTTTCTCCGCCGATTCGGACGCTTTTTACGAACTGAAGAGTCAGCCTATTACACCAAGGTGAGTTTGGATATTCAGCATGTAATGATCTGATGATAAATATGTTTCCTGTTTGTATCTGTACTGATGCCTGCAGATTTACACTGGCCGCTTTCCAGGTATGCTTATGCGAGAACCACAATCGTACCTGATTTACTTCCTACACACTCTTTGTTTTAAGATGACTAGAAGTTTTTGGTCATGTTTTGCAGCATACTCATGATTTTTTAAATTTGTTGTCTGCTTTTCTTACTTAGTTTTTTGTCTTGTTTCTAGTCTAAAAATTCTTAAATCAAGAAGCGTTTTCTAGACAAGCAAAAATATCTTCTTGCTTTAAGAAATAATTATAATAATGCAAAAATTAAGTCAGTTTTTCCTTAAAACAAGCAAAATAATCTGCCAATGGGGTAAGCAAAATAATCTTATGTCAAAATGAATAACAAGATTATTTTACTTTACCCCATTGGCAGATTATTTAGATTGTTTTAAGGAGAAACTCTCTTAATTTTGACATATTATTTCTTAAAACAAGACAATATTTTTTGCTTGTCCAGAAAATGCTACTTAATTTTATTTTTAGATATTTAGACTAGAAACAAGAAAAATACATTGTTTGCAGTGTGTAATCAGCATTTCCCTCTTGGGCATTTACCGGCAGTTCTGTATTTCTGAATTGTTGAAATGATCTACATTCCTCTAGTTTGTTTATATACTCATCGCTCGGTTGCTTTTCAGTTGTTTCACCTGAAAGTGTACACCAGAGATGTTTTTCCCTCATATTTTTATTTTTGAGGCAAGTCAGTGCATGCTGTTCTAAAGATGTTTAGACGGGGCGTTGGATTTCTGTAAAACTTCCCGGTCAGGTGTTTGTTTCCAGGGACTTCCCAGTGATTCAGCATAAAACGAAGCACCCAGATCAACCCTACTAACTAATACCTACTAATTTCATTTATAAATAATAATAATAATAATAATAAATTGATTATTGAGGAATATGTTTTAGGATAGTCTGTCAGATACAACATGGTTTATGTAAAGACTTTAAAGTTTTTCCGTAACCGAGTGTTTTTTTAAATCAATTATTTCAAAGGTCACACGCTGCTGTCTCCCACAGTCTCTGAGCTCTTATCTGCCTGACATAGTAATCTTTGGATTTGCTCGATGCTAACAGTGTGTTTAAGGCAGCATGGTCTCAGCTGCTTGTTTCGTGTTCACACTGGGACTTCCCACAATGACTCATCAGAATCAAAACAAGCCCATGTGAAGGCAATGTGAAGGCCAAATTGTTGGAAATGCAAGACTGTGTGGAGAGGTTTGATTTGTTTTTCACTGTACACTTTAAGAAATGCTGGGATGCACACAAACGATATGTGTTGGGACAACATGAAGGAATTAAGTTAACTTATTAGTTTTTACAAATCAAGTTGATTGAACATAAAACAATTAAGTTGTCCCAAAAAATGATCAAGAATGGTGTTGTTTCAGATTATTTTAAATTAGTAGTTTAACAAAAGGCAAACATCATTTTTTTGAGTGTATGTGTTGTTAAAAAATAGTGTTATTTAAAATGTTCTCTTGATATGCTATTTATTTCTGGTTAAATCATGTACATATTTATGTTATAAACACGGTTACTTTGAACTCTCTTGTTGTTAAAGGTAAAATGAGAGTATTTTCAGCCAGTTTAATGTTCAAAATAAGACATTTAATAATTCCTTACATTTATATAGAGCTTTTCTAGACACTCAAAGCGCTTTACACATTGGGGGGGAATCTCCTCATCCACCCAGGTGGATGCTGCACACTGGTGATGACGTGACGGCAGCCATATTGCACCAGACCACACACCAGCTGATTGGTGAAGAGGAGACAGAGTGATAAATCCGATTACGATATAGGGATGGTTAAACCCCTACTCTTTCACATCCTGTGATTTTTAACGACCACAGAGACTCAGGACCTCTGCGGCGCTCACTGAGCAGTATAGAGTCTCCATCAATATACTGGGGCATTAGGACCCACACAGACCGCAGGCTGAGCGCCCCCTCCTGGTCTCCCAAACACCACTTCCGGCAGAAACCTAGCTTTCCCATGTGGTCTCCCATCCAGGTACTGACCAGGCGCAGCCCTGCTTGGCTTCAGTGGGCGACCATGTGAGAGTTGCAGAGAGCTAGCTGCCAGCAATTTATAAATAAAAGGACAGTCAGTGAGAAAAACAGTATGTAGTTTACAGAGCTTGCAAAACTGCTAGCCCGACGTCCCGGGTCTATTATGTTTTCCAGTCGGCTACCAAAAATTAATACACCCTACCCATCGGAGTATGTAAATGGGAGGAAATATATAGCCTATTTCAAGGCTTTTAATTAAAAAAAAAATTAAATACAATAAATAACTAAATTGTGGTTAGTCAAAAATATATATGTACTCTATAATGAATGAATGGCATTATATATATTTTTTATTTAGTTAATGTATGTATTTGTTTTTAGTCATTAAATAATGACTTTTTTATACAGGCCACTTGAATTTATTTTGGGCTACCAAAAACTGAAGCATGCCTGCCCGAAAGGCTACCAGGGATTTTGAATATTTGCGAGTCCTGAGTTTGTATTACTTGTCCTTTGATTTGAAATGTGAGAAGATGTTTCTGTTTTATATGACAAGAAGTTGTTTCAAAGGTTGAGCAAATATTATTTTATATTATTATATTATATTATTAGTTGTATTTTATTTTATGTTTGTTTTATTTTTATTATTTATTTATTATGATTCACTTTATTATTTGTTTTATTTATTGGTTAAAGTCTCTTTTTAATGAAATATGAGAGCACTCTTTTTCTCTCTCTCTAAATAATGTAAGCACTTGCACAAATACTGTATGTCCATTTAAATATATTCATTTTGATTTCATGCTGAAAACATTAAATTATATTAATGAGACTTTTTTTCTCCAAATTTTCCAAGGCTACCGAAATACTCAATGGGAACATAATATGGGGCAGGATTTATTTATGTTCATAAGGATTAATTTGGGATTGTGAAGAGTTAGCCAATCATATTATAGCTCTGATTATTGCTCATATCATTGCAATCATATTATTTATTGCTATTATTTACAATGTTTTCCTTCTTTCCCTCAGGCGTTTTTCTTCCAATTAACATGCTCAGTACAACTTTTTAACAGTTTTTTTTCCCCCAATCAAGTATTTAATTTTTTTATGACAAATGCATTTTGGTAATTTCACTTATGGCATATACACTACCTGACAAATTCTTGTTGTTGATCCCAGTTGTAAGAGCACCAAATAATAACTTGACCTCTAGATGATGATTAGGAAAAGTGGCAGAAGGTAGATTTTTCTCATGAATTATCTGTTGAACTGCATCCTAATCATCACAAATACTGCAGAAGACCTAATGGAACCCGCATGGACCCAAGATTCTCACAGAAGTCAGTTTGGTGAAGGAAAAATCATGGTTTGGGGTTACATTCAGTATGGGGGCATGCGAGAGATCTGCAGAGTGGATGGCAACATACACAGCCTGAGATATCAATACATTTATGCTGCTCATTACATTACAAACAACAGGAGAGAGCAAATTCTTCAGCAGGATAGCACTCCTTTTCATACTTCAGCCTCCACCTCAGAGTTCCTGGAGACAAAGAAGGTCAAGGTGCTTCAGGATTGGCCAGCCCAGTCACCAGACATGAACATTATTGAGCATGTCTTGGGTAAGATGAAGGAGGAGGCATTAAAGATGAATCAAAAGAATCTTGATGAACTCTGGGAGCCCTCAATATTAATTCTTTTTCCTCTGCACTATGACTTTATATTCTATACTGTACATTATTTCTGTTAAGTGACAAGACGTTTGTCTAAGCAAAGTCAGACCTTACTTTCTTAATTAAATAATTAAAAATCAAGGCATGATCACATTTTATTTTGGTAAAATAAGCGTAATCTAGAGGCCTTTGCCTTTCATATCAGCCACTTCTGATACCAAATGATCAACTAGAAACTATCCTAAAACTTGGATAGGCCACAAGACTTTTGTCAGGTAGTGTATATATATTTTTTAAATTATGTTTTTAGAGTAGCTGTTCTCACAACATCTCCAATCAATCTCTGTCTTCTAGCAGCGAACTCTCTGTCCTGTGTTTCAGAAATAGCTTGTGGTAATATGATTACAGCACGGGGGTGTAGCGTGGTACTCTAAGCTGATTTACCTTCTCATGGTCTGCCCTGTAGTGGCTCTCTGACCTCTGCTGACCTCGTGACCCCAGCTGGCTCCGTGATGACGTCACGCGTGTTGATGCGGCAGGAGCTGATGCGACAGCAGGCTCAGGACCAGGAGAGGCGAGAGGCTCAGAAACAGGCCTCCAGTGCTCAGCAGCGCCTCATTGATAGCACCCCTGCCATCTCTGTCGCCTCCAACCTGCCCGCAAAGCCCACCCAGGTGCCTGTGGAAGTGCTGAAGGTATGACCAAATCATAAATCTGCAGATATATTACTGTAGTAATGCAATGATCTTTATTTTTCATAGGCAATTCCGACATTTATTTATTTATTTATTAAATGTGTGATTTATGCCCTGAGGAAGGCTTTTAAGTCGAAATGCTTTGGCAATATTACAAATAAATTGGGTAACACTTTACAATAAGGTTGTATTAGTTAATGCAATTACAGACATGAACAAGCATGAACAAATACTGTAATAAATGTATTGTTCATTGTTTGTTCATGTTAGTTAATGAAAATACAGTTGTTCATTGTTAGTTCAAGTTAAGTCACGGTGCGTTAACTAATGTTAACAAGCATGAATTTGGATTTTAATTATGCATTAGTAAATGTTGAACTATGATTGATAAATGCCATACTAGTATTGTTTATAATTAGTTCATGTTACTAAATACATTACCTAATGAAACGTATTGTAAAATGTGACCATAAATGGATCTCCTTTTATTACAAGCAGTGCCGGAATTCTTTCTATTTTTTTCTTTCGAATTTGCATTTTTTTGTTTCCATGCATCTTGTGTTGTGATATCTCATCACCATTTTCGAAACAAGAAAAAATTCCAATACTTATTTCAGATTTTTCTAAAAATAATTGTTTACAGGATGTGTTTAATTTAAAAAAAAGTAATTGCATGGTATAACTTTAAAGAATCAGTTAAAAAAGACTTTTTCTTTGTAAAATTATGCTGTATAAAACTGAACTGTCCAAAAAAAAACTGAATTAAAATGCAAATTCATTCTCATGCAGTAGGCGGCGCTTGTATAACTGCAGGAATAATGTCTTTTCTTGATTAGTTTTGTAAATAAAGCAGCTGCGCTGGTATATGTAACCTGCATTACATGAAGATGAACTAAAAAGAAAAATCGAACCTTTTCTGAAGACGGTGGTTTATCCTATATATACTTCAATAAACCTCCCATCTCAAATTCTCAAATTGAGCTGCTCTTTCACAACCTTACCAAACATAAGATTAAATAAACAGATGCAAAAGTGCGATGATTGAAGCCCATGTATAGCTGATTAAATATGGATGCTTACTTAAGCTTTAGATTTGCGTTTAGAGAAAAAAAATCTAATTCCGATTCCTGTAAATATAAAATGATTTGTACCATTAAATGCCTTTTATTTCATTACTGTTGTCTGATTTCTGGCCAGTCATAAAAAAATATGATAATTTTGCATATATGATTTGTGTTTAGAGTAACAAATAAAATTGGATTTCAATTTCTGGTATATAAAAGGATTTGTATAATTAAATGCCTTTATTTTATTAGGGTTGTCCTGATTCTGATTTTCTGGCCGCTCATATAAAAAAAAAAAATATGATGATTTTGCATAATTAGTTGCTGTTTACTTCATTAGAGTTGTTTTGTGGTTGAATTTCAGGTTCAGACTCATTTGGAAAATCCGACAAAGTACCACATCCAGCAGGCTCAGAGGCAGCAAGTGAAGCAATACCTGTCTCACACCCTGGGCAATAAAATAGCCAGTCAGACACTGGCAACGTCGCCCCCACCACAGCCCTCATCCGCCCCTGAGCTGGCACCTACCGCCAGTAGCACTCCCAGCAGCCCGCTTGCTGTGCTCAGCCTGGGGTCCAACAAAGAAGAGGTACGAACTCAATCCACATGACTTATTTCTATTATAGCATGTATTAGAATAATATGGGCAGCAATGAGACAGCTCTACAATATACATTACACTTTTATGGTTTGGGCCCAGTAAGATTTTCATTAAAGATTATTTAAATTGATCAGAAATTACAGTGATTACAAAAAATATGATCTAATATGTGTGTATCTAATGTGATAAGTCTATTTTTAATAAATAATGTTTTTTCAAAGGCTCTATTCCCCAAAGAATTCAAAAACAAAATCTATCAAGTAGCACTGTTTTCAACATTGATGATAATAATAATAATAGTTTCGTGCACACTATCATCATATTAGAATGACTTCTGAAGGATTGGTTAATTATTATTATTACAGAAATAAATTAATTATTTAGTCAGAATTTCATAACATTACAACTTGAGCATCATAGAACATAAAAAGATTTACCAAAAAGATAAACATCTTTGAACGGTAGTGTATTTTTAATGACATAATCTCCAAGTTATGTAATTTTAATAGTACTGAATGATGGCAATAAAGTCTGACTGTAAAGATAAGAGTCCTTGAGTCGATGCCATAACAAAAAGATGACCCATTTACACAATCACTGCCTGCATAACGTAATGCGCTGTAAGATCTGGCCTACTTTCTCATGTACAGTTGCAAGATAACCTTAACTACCATTGCTCAGTAAATAGGTGTTATTTGTTCCATCAAAACCCACTGCCATGATTTTCGGGTTGCTAGGGTGTTCTGATTAATAGGTTTTTGTATGGCTTCAGTTCAATCTTCAGTGTAACTACTGTAGGGGTATTTGTGCCGGTTTTATTGTCTGCCTAGCAAAAGTCTATTTTTTATTAATTTCATTTATGCATTTGGGAGAGATGCTAATTTTAGGTTTCTGGATTCAAATTTAATGCAAAATATTTATTTTAAGAACTGTGCTTTTGGTATGATTATGAGATTCTTTTACGCAGTTAAAAATGCCGTTTACTGTGCATTGATTATGTAACATCCCTAATCTGGAAATAGTTAAAAATAAAAGTGTAAAGAGAAAGAAGGTTTTCATCACTTCTAGACACAATTTTGATCAAAGATGGCAAAAACAAACATAACATGCAATAATCAATATCATGAATAATAATAGACCACCTAACTCCATATATGTGTGTGTGTGTATATATATATATATATATATATATATATATATATATATATATATATATATATAGTACTATTCAAAAGTCTTAGGCCCTTAGTGTTTTCACCAAAAAAAGGTTTAAAGTAGGTTATTTCTATATTTTTCTGTCAATTTACATTTCCAAACATTATTTTTGTCATTAATTGTAATTATACAGTGAGATTATTGTCTGCACAAGGATTCTGACATAGGGCTGGGCGATAAAATTGGTATTGATATTTATTGACCGAACACCATTATCAATATCGATAAAAAAAAAAAGATTCGGTATGTAGTTTCGGTATGAAGCGCTATAGTTTTATTAAAATGTGGCTGCTGAGCGCACGCCTTGGAATCAGCCAATAAGCTTGAGGTGTAAGTTTGTCACAGCACACAGCACATCCAAACACTGCAGTGCTTTTTACTTTTCTTCATAAACTTGCATCGGAGCGATGATTTGTCTGTTTGTCATCCTCTGAGAAAATGGTTGATGGTCGCCTAGTTACGAGAGACGCCAGGGGAGCGAAAAATACATTGTAAATGGTCAAGGAATCCATGTGCACGCGCTTGCCACTTCAGGTCAGAATAACAACACATGCGAAAATGAGTGCTGTATAGCAGCAATGAGGAGATTGTAAATAAAAAAGGATGTCGCCAGAGTAGCTTTTTGGTTTCTTTTCTTGTGCATCCCAGCCACTAGCACACCATCTGAAAGAGTTTTTAGCATTTAGAATGTAGTCATTCAACTTCACAATTTGTAGTATTGCAATATGTATTTGAATAATGATGGTTGGTTCCTTTACTTGAAAGCTCAGATTAGATTATAATAATTTGTGTTGTTGACAGAGTTTGAGATTTACTGTATCATTATTATTCACACCTTAAAGTTTGCTTTGATTGTTCAGCATTTACGTTTTACCATTGCACACACTTTGTAACATTTTATTAATCAAGTTTAAGAGTCTCTTTAACACTTATGTTTATTTTATTATAAAGAGATGAGATATTTTGTTTAAATATTTTTGTTTTTGACTATTAAAACTATTTGCCTTAGTAATGTTGGTAAATTAAAATAAAGTGGTTAAAAAAATCCTAATATTCCTAAATGTATTGTTAAAAAATATTCAATAATTATCGATATCGAATGATATGAAACATGATATCGTGATAATTTTTTTTGCAATATCGCCCAGCCCTAGTCTGACAACCACCAGAGATGATCTGATCATCATCCAAATACCCACCTCTCAAAAACTATGGACAAGTGCACCAAGTGATTTAAATGCAAAGTGTGGTCATACCAAATATTGATTTGATTTAGTTAATACAGTAATTAATTTAGTTACAGTTATACAGTAATTAAATTAATAATTAATAGTTAATACAGTAATTCATTGATAAATAAAATGTATTTTTGCACTATTTTTGAAAGCGTCCTCATTTGAGCATCTCACGTTTTTACACAAGTGCCTAAAACTTTGAACAGTAAGCATCTTAGAGATGATGACAACGTTCTTCTGGATTTAGTTTGTCTCAGTTTGTTCTGTTTCTTCATGACAGACTGGATGATGATCAGATCTCTCTCTCTCTCTATACTATATATGCTAGCCTACTTTCAACTGCAAAATTATAACTTTACTTTTGCTGCTGTAGCTAATTACAATGAAGACATTACCATAGATTTGAGCACTTATTCAAAATACTGTGTCTCAGATCTGACCCATTCATTTTTATATTCCATATGTGATAAAGGTTGTGTGAGAAGTCAGAGTTTAGTGTTGTTTTGTCAAACAATGCTGCATTTACAGGCAAAATTTTCATTCTCCGGCTCATACTTTAACCAGCTTAGTTTGTACCTCATAGTCTGTGCATTTCACATGCTTACAAAACTACACTAACCAATAATTATTGTCCTAATAATCTCAACTCTTAAGCCCTTTAGAGTACGCTAGACAACTAATTAAGTGTTTGGCTCTGAGACTCGGGAAAAAGATCCTTTTGAAGAATGCGCCTCGCGTTTGCTAAATACAATAGTGCGCTTTGTCAGGTCTGCGTGAAAGTCGGCCAGACTCTCTCAGGCTCTTTGCTTTTGGTACCACATTGTGCTGGTAAATATCACACTCGCAGCTCAATGACCCCAGCACACTTTGCACTTTGTGTGGGCTTGGCTATTAAAGCCTCTCAGTCCCATATTTCTGCTGTTAATATCAATGAAGGAGCGTTCTCAATCAAAAAACACTGGCTGGACACAAAATCCTTGCGATGAAATGCAAGCTAGCTAAGGTTGGAGACTTTGAATGGGATGTCTGTGTATTTCTCATCTCCGTGTGGCTGGTGTGTCACCCTGGAAACTGCTGTGTAGTGTGTTATTTAAACATCCATCTGCCTTATGACTCACCAGGAAATCACACTTTTAAAGCTGTTTTTTTTTTTTGTGTGTGCCATGGCGAATCATTTTCTACAAGTCCAGCTAAGCTGTTATTTCTCTGTCTTTGCATATGCACAGATCGAAGACGTCATCGATGACATCATCAGCCTGGAGTCGAGTTTAAACGATGAATTTATGACACTGATCGACTCGGGTTTGCAGCTTCCCAGCACGGTATGTAGCAACATCCGCAATTCTTTTAAGGATCAATTGAGCAATGCCATCCATTTCTTAAGAATTTGTTAAGTGAAGTTGGTTGAACTTGTTTTGCATGGCATTTTGGAGCATGCATATGTGTTTTTTTCTGGTAAAATCAGATTAAAAAAACAAAAGGATTTGTATGATGTTGAAAGGAAAGTTCATCCAAAACTGAAAATTCTGTAATCATTTACTCTTATTTTACAAACCTTTTTGACTTTATTTCTTTTATTGAACACTAAAGAAGATATTTTAAAGAAAACTGCCAACCGGTAACTGTTGACTTGTAGTATTAGCAGGGCTTCCCACACATAGACTTTACTTGGGCGGGCTGCCCAGGTATATTAACGGCCGCCCAAGTATATTCAGTGACACACTTTTTTTTTTTTATTAACATCCTTTTATGCTTTTTTGTATCCACTTAATATAACCAAACATCCGCAATCGATTAAGTAGTGGAAAATCTTCTCTTGTTTACCCATTTCGTATTGTGTGCGAGACCTGTCAACACTCCCACAGACAGTCTCACATGCTCTGCAGACCCACAGAGACGCACTTTTTTGGGATTAAAAAAAATTAGTCCGGGCCGGGTTTCTAAATCTCCTAAAAAGTCCGGGATTCAACTTTTGCTTTCGCTTTCTAAAGCTCTTATGTGTTTTTGCATTACCCTTTTACTTAAGCCTATTTTTGCTTGGCTTCGCAGCTGACTGCGCACGCACAGTCGTGAGAGAAACATTAAATAATTCATTTTTTTAATCTAAACGACTCAGAAAAACTACTCAAAGAGGACGAAATGACTGGTCTAAACTGGCTGCAAAATATGTGTACACCATTAGTAATGGTTAATCAACGCATTTGCCTTATTTAAATAATCTACACATTTTAATCTTGTAATTATGATCATTTTTAGAGATATTGTCTGTTTTTATTCCTTTTTCTGTCATTTATTTCTCATTTGCTGATTATTTTATTAATTTGATGATGTTAATATATTACATAGGCTATTTTATATACATATCTAAAGTGCTTTGGCATTCAAGTTTGCTTTGAGCTTGAAAGAGAGAGAAAAGCAGATTTTACCTGTCAGTCGGTGCACGTGGCTCCTGAATAGCATAAAAGTACGAGAAATAGTTGATTTCTTTTTTTATTTCAACAGTCTTTTTTTTTTTCACTTTAACCCATTGAAAAGAAGCAGTGTATAACAGTGTCATTCATTCATTCATTCATTTTCTTTTCGGCTTAGTCCCTTTATTAATCTGGGGTCGCCACAGCGGGATGAACCGCCAACTTATCCAGCATATGTTTTACGCAGCGGATGCCCTTCCAGCTGCAACCCATCACTGGGAAACATTCATACACACTCATACACTACGGACAATTTTAGCTTACCCAATTCACCTATACCGCATGTCTTTGGACTTGTGGGGGAAACCGGAGCACCCGGAGGAAACCCACGCGAACACTGGGAGAACATGCAAACTCCACACAGAAATGCCAACTGACCCAGCCGAGGCTCGAACCAGCGACCTTTTTGCTGTGAGGCGAACGTGCTACCCACTGCGCCACCGCGTCGCCCTATAACAGTGTCATAATAAATACAATTATTGTTAAAAATTTAATTATGTTTTGTTTGTCGCATATAGCTAACTATTTATGTGATGTGAGTAAATGGTGTGTTTCAATCCAGCTACCACCGCAAGTATATTTCAAACCTGTGGGAAGCACTGATTAGTACATAATATAGTATTGGTATATTACAACAGTATTAGTTTTTCCTACTAAGAGTCAATGGTTACATACTTTCAGCTTTCTTCAAAAATGACTTCTTTAGTGTTTAAAAGAGTAAAGAAACTCATACAGGTTTGGAACCACTTGAGGGAGAGTAAAAAGTGAGTACATTTTCATTTTGGGGTGAACCATGCCTTTAACTCTCCATTTGTGTAGAAAAAAAAGTTGTGAAATAAAAAGTCACTATGTACTTCTACAAGAACTAACAATTCTAAGTGACTAATACCATTTTAATTCTTTAATTCTCTCTCTCTATTCTAATTCTGTGGCGAAGCTTCCATATTTGTCATTTGTAATTAATTGAAGCCCACAGTTCTGCCTTAGTCTTTTGCATGCTAATTTGTCTCCAAGCGAATCCTGCTCTGACATGCCATTGCTTTGGAAATATAATTTCGGTTTACAAATCAGTAATTTTCAGTTGAGTCTGGGAGGAGCTCAGGTTAGAGGCTGTTGTGTAATCAGTCGCGATTAAAGGTTAACTCGGTGTATTGTCAGTTTAGTCTTTTGCATTCAGGACGTTTAAGTTGAATGTGGGCTTGAAACACTGGAAGCAAATATAAACTTCTGACACATGGCTCACAGTGGGTGGGGTTGGAGTGACTGTGAGCTGCCGCGCTCACACATGCTTGCCTACTGAACGTATGTGTGAGTTTGTGTGTGTGCTCACAGGCTGTGGCAAGCGTTCGCCTTTTTTAATACTCCAAGAGATATTTCCCCATTTTTAAACGTCCTATTTTTACGGAGAGACTCAGATAGAGGAAACACTTGGGTGTGTAAGAGACGATGAGGATTCTGGTTTTACTGCCCGAGAATGAAAAGAAAAAAGGCAAGATTGAGGTAAATTGAGCGCATTTTAACTTCTTGTGCTTTCACTTTCTGCTGGAGATGGTAGGGTTATGATTTAGTTTTTTGCATTAGAGGCAGCATAATGTGTATAAATAACCGTAGCATGTTGTGAACAATCTAATGGAATTGTTTGAGCGTATGCTTGTTTAAAAGAGCCGATTCAGAAGAAGAATGAATGGATTTTATGCAAATCCTGTACAGGTGTCAGCTATTTGTTTTGCTCAAATGAGAAGTCATCTTTCAGGCTTGCTCTGTTTTGTCAGGACGGCTGAAACGTTTGCTGGTAACTCTGCATGTTTGAAACTTCACACATGCTTATGGAATTTCGGTCAGTGGTTTAATAATTGTAAACATTTCTGACATATCGGTTAAGAGTTTGTAGTTTTAGTGCACTTATGAAACAAGAGAAAAGCTGTTTTTTTGTGGTTATGCGCTCTTTTTATGCTTTTATTGAGGGAGGCATTGCAGATTTGAAAGTCTTGGCCTCCAAATTTCTTTTTGTTGATTGATTTTTGCATATATAATCCTCCTTTCCTTGTTTAGTTTGATCACTTCGGCAGTGCACGTGCACACACAGCCGTTTGTCCATTGTGAAAGATGTCACCCCTCAGATATGAAGCCTCATGTTTATGGTTATCTGAACTGAATGAATGTTATCCACCCGCCGCACCATGTGTTAATGTGGGGTCCTCGGACTAGATAATGCAGTGGGCGGGGTCATGGTTTAACGCATTGTGATTGGTTTTCAATAGCTGCCAGTCTCAGGAAACCTCCTGGATGTGTACAGCAGTCAGGGCATGGCGGCGCCCACCATCACCGTCAGCAACTCCTGCCCTGCAGACCTGCAGAATGTCAAGAGAGAACTGAACGGTCTGTAGCTCTTTATCTGAGCTGCTTCCTCTTCCTCATTTTTCTGTCACCCGTCCTACATGACTGTATCAGCAGAGTTATACACACCACATTTGCCATTTCCCAGTTTCACAGCAGTTCCCAGTTCTTGCACGGACACTAGCTATGTTTCATCCACCTATTTTTATGCGCGTTTTGAAATATCGCATTAAAAAATGCTTGATGGAAACAAAAAGATGTGCATACATGTTGAAAATGCGCATAAAAAAACTTGTGCACAACTGAGTAGGATAAACTTTTTATTCGATAAGAAAAAATGGAATAAACAGTGGAAACACTTTTACCCAATAAAGTTCAGTATGCACATTAAAAATGGAAACGGTGCATTATTTGCATATAGTTTATGCAGTATTCCAGTTCATTTATTTATTCATTCATTCATTTTCCTTCGGCTTAGTCCCTTTATTCATCAGGGGTCGCCACAGCGGATTGAACCACCAATTATCCAGCATATGTTTTACACAGCAGATGCCCTTCCAGCTGCAACCCAGTACTGGGAAACCAATATTCCAGTTTTGTGCATAAATTTATTTTGATCTTTGGATGGAAAACATAGCTAATGTTACAGTACAGTCATAACTCTGTGTGATTCATTAGTGTATCAGTGTTTATTTATGCTTTTGCAGAACTTATGACTAATTAAGAGACACTCAGTGATCTTCAGTTACTATAATGCATGCAATAAAAAATAAGATCAATGTTTTAGTAGCACATGTGAAGCATTAGCATCGATTTATGAGATTTGTTAATAGATTTGAATGATAGGAGAGTAGATATGGTTTGTGAATCTTATGTAGTTAATTTAAAGGTGAAATTAAATACTACAGTCCCGAAATCAGAATCACTGGTTAGCTGGTTCCAGTATTATTTTTAGTGTCTTTGAACACCTTTGTAGTTTTACTAGTGTTTGAAATAAAGTTTTTACTTTCAGAACTTTTGTTTTCATTTTAATA
>CAIGQV010017835.1:26109994-26126776 GCA_903798115.1 Danio jaintianensis | reverse complement strand
AAAAATGTTTAATGGTTTTATTCTCGATTTGATTTCTGTTGAAAGTCCCACATATCAATTAGTCCAATTGCATAACTTTACCTCAGCTAGTGGTGTTACATTTGGGTGAGTGTGGCCATCTGTTGGTTCGACCAATAGCAGATGAAGAAAGTGTTTTTGCCAGTTCTCTGTGGTGATGCCAGTGACAAACAAATCAATTGAAATAAATTTCTTTATTTGTTCTTATATTTTTTTTACAGATGCTGAGACAAAAGCTATCATGAAGGAGAGGCAGAAGAAAGACAACCATAACCTGAGTGAGTTTTGATTCCTTGCAGATTTCACCTGCAGTTTTATCTCTAAGATATGTCATCACTTTCTGCACGTAACAACCCTTATGATTAATCGTCCTTTGTAGAGTACAAGGAAGTAAATTACCTTTCTGTTTATCTGAAACATCTTGCCTGTCTTGTCGTTCTCATCCATTTAAAGAATGCCTGTTTTTGTGTGTGTTTTTTTGTAGTTGAGAGAAGAAGAAGGTTCAACATTAATGACCGCATTAAGGAACTTGGAGCTCTGATTCCAAAGTCCTCTGACCCGTCAGTATCACTGCTGTCTTTTTCACTTCTCTCTAGTTTTCAGACACTTAAAAAAAGAAAGTGTGCACAATATATCGTTTCAGCATCGATATCGCAATGTGATCATTCGCAGTAGTCACATCGCAAGATGTGCAATGTTGAGGTTGGATTTTAATTTATGTGTTTTTGAGGCCTGTGACTGTATTATGATTTTAAAAGCATTCAGGCATAATAAATTGTATAATTTGTAACTTTAATAACGATGGTTTTTATTTAATTACTTTTATTATTCAAATAATGTACCTGAATACTGATAAAACACTGTTTATTTCAATTGCATTTTTTAAAAATTGTATTTATCTATGCTTGTAGATTGTTTATTAGATTTTATTCAGATGCAGTCCCCTACAGAATCATCCCAATCAATCTAAAATGATAAATTCTTTCCAAATAGACATTATCAAGCCATCTACTGAAATTGTATTCATATCGCAATATGTATCGCAGAATAACAAAATATCGCAATGTTAGATATTTTTTCCAATATCGTGCAGCCCTAGTCTCAGACCATTTTCTCATTTTGAAACAAGTTTCCTACTCAATATACAGTTGAGGGCAAAATTATTAGCCCTCCTGCAAAATATGTATTCCTTTTCAAATATTTCTCAATGGATATTTAAAATATCAAGGAAATTTTCACAGTATTTCCGATAATATTTTTTCTTCTGTAAATTAGCCCACTTGGCTACAGAACAAACCGTTGTTATATACAATGATTTGCCTAATTACCCTAACTTGCCTAATTAACCTAGTTAAGCCTTTAAATGTGACTTTAAGCTGAATACTAGTACTTGAAAAATATCTAGTAAATAATTATGTGCTGTCATCATGGCAAAGATAAAAGAAATCAGTTAATAAAACTATTATGTTTAGAAATGTGTTGAAAAAATCTTCGTTAAACACAACTTGGGGGGGAAAGATATAAAAGAATTCAAATTTAACAGGAGGGCTAATAATTCTGACTTCAACTGTATATCAGTTATACAGCTTAAAATAAAATCTAAGTCTTCTCTGTGTATGTTGTATTTACAGTATTTTGATTCTTTGATTCAGTGCATGTGTCTATAAGAGAGCCTGTTTGTATTTTCTGAACAGGGAGTTGCGCTGGAACAAGGGCACTATATTAAAGGCGTCAGTCGACTACATCCGCAAGCTGCAGAAGGAGCAGCAGAGAGCCAAAGAGATGGAGACGAGACAGAAGAAACTCGAACACGCAAACCGCAGTCTGATGCTGCGCATTCAGGTAGCGCACTTGCAAAATGACCATATTAACTATCCAACTTATTTATATACTGTTGTACTATTTATAAATAATTAGAATTAGCTTTATGTTTTCAGTGTTTGTAATATACAGTGCTCAGCATAAATGAGTACACCCCCTTTTGAAAATGAATATTTTTATCTGTTTCTCAGTGAATATAGACAATCATTTTTGGTGCATTTAAACAAAACAGTTTCATTAAACGGTTAAAAATACATTAAAATAAGAGTTTGGTCACCTAACATCTTTAGAAATAGAAAGATAATACATTTAAATTCAAATGAGGTGTTGCAAAAAAAATGACAAAGTACAATATTTCAACAAACTTTTATATCTTTTTTTTATGTTTCTCTCGATTTTTCCAGTTTGTTTTTTTCCAGATTTTTCCCCAACATTTTAATTTGGGTGTACTAATTTTTGGACTTTGATCTTTAGTTTTTTTGTTAGATTAGTTCCAGTTTGGGCTGCTGTACTGACTAATCTAATGTATATGCACTAATATATTATTGTAATGCATTTTATAGAAAGTATACATTTAAAAGAGAGATCTGTGAGGGGTGTACTCATTTATGCTGAGCACTGTAACTATATACTTTTTTATATATATATTATTTTTGTTAGTTTTACTAATTGTATTTCTTTTAATTATCTTTAAAGCTTAGTGTTTTATTTGAGATTTGTATGTATATGTATGTTTTGTTTTTATTTTTTCCAGCTTGTTTTCAAATAACAAAAATATTTTTTAGTATTATAGTTTTAGTTACATTTAATAACACGGCACTTTGATTGAATATTGATGTAATTAAGCTTGTTGTATTTTATTTAAAACCTGATAGTCGATTAATGGTTTGCTAATTAAAGAGTAATTATTGCATTTAGGCTCATTTTAATTTATTGTATTATTTTGTTTAATATTAAAATGTATTATTTTATTATATAAATATTATGTTATTTTTATTTTGATGGCTCATCTTTTACTTCATTTATTTGTTTTTTACCCCAATATTTGCATCCTTTTTTGAACATTTCTATAGTAATATTGGAATGAATCACATCAATGACTTAATAAGGTCGACAAAAGCATTGCTCTTAAAATTTGTAATATGTCAGTTTTATTTAAAAAAAATTTTTTCCAAACACTTAACTACACTGTAAAAAATAATCGAAATATTTAAGGAATCAACATGAAGTAATTAAGTTAACTTATTAGCTTATACAAATTTAAGTGGATTGAATGTAAAACAATTAAGTTGTCCTCCAAAACTTCAACAATTGTGTTGTTTCAGCTCATTTTAAATAACTTTTTTTGTTTGTTTTTTTAGCATGCAGGTATTTTTGGTTCAAATGGTCATTTCCTTTATTTGCAATTGTATATGCATCCTGTGCATGTGTAAATTCCCCTGTTCGCATTTTAATAATAATTCCTGTATGATCAACAGGAACTGGAAATGCAAGCTCGGCTTCACGGCCTCTCGTCATCTCAGCTCTCAGACTCTCTGACCCAAACCCAGACTTTAACCCTGGAGCACAACACCGACCTCTCCAAAACCCTCCTGTCAATCACTCAGACCACGCCCTCTTCCTTCCTGTCTCCACCCTCCTCCACCTCATCAGTGGGCGGGACGGTCACCAGTCCTCTAGAGCTCGGGACGCTCAGTTTCGGAGAGTTAGACGACCACACAGCCTCCGTCTTCAGTCCAGCCCTGATGGCCGATATGGGCTTAGGGGATATTCTGATGGATGACAGTGGCGCTCTTTCACCCGTAGGAGGCGCTGATCCCCTCCTTTCCTCGGTTTCTCCAGGAGCCTCAAAAACAAGCAGTCGTAGAAGTAGCTTCAGCATGGAGGAAGATTTGTGACGTCTTCAATTCAGATGCTAGATTTGTTGCTTGTGCGCTCCATTGTCGGCCAGTAGAGGGCAGTGTAATTCTGACGTCTTTATTATTCGCTGTACTGTAGACATCCTCGAGACTCGATTCTGGAGGAGAAGCAAGTATAGAAAGACTTCTGGATGCTTCTGGACAACCTCTGATTAATATATATATATATATTGAAGAATATATGTACACACAGTAGAGGTAGTGCTAAACATATATTTCGTATTTCTAATATGTATGGAAAAAAGTAGCACTATAATTATTAACTCCCGACCACCAACCATATGAATTAAAGTGGATGATTTATTGTTTTTTCAAAGTTCACTTATGCGGTGAGCTTTAAAAGTCTGAGACTGAAAAATGAGGTAATATGCAAAATCATATAAATTAAGTTAAAAAATATATACAGTTGAAGTCAGAATTATTAGCCCCCCTGTATATCTTTCCCCCAATTTTTGTTTAACGGAAAGAAGATTTTTTTCAACACATTTCCAGACATAATAGTTTTAATAACTCATTTCTAATAACTGATTTCTTTTATCTTTTGCCATGATGACAGTACAGAATATTTGACTAGATATTTTTCAAGATACTAGTATTCAGCTTAAAGTCACATTTAAAGGCTTAACTAGGTCAATTTATTAGGTAATAAGGCAAATCATTGTATAACGATGGTTTGTTCTGTATAGACAATCGAAAAAAATATTGCTTAAAGGGGCTAATAATATTGACCTTAAAATGGTTTTTAAATAAATTAAAAACTGCTTTTATTCTAGCCGAAATAAAACAAATAAGACTTTCTCCAGAAGAAAAAATATTATAGGAAATACTGTGAAAAATTCCTTGCTGTGTTAAACATTTCTTTAAAAAAGAAAAAAAAATCACAGGAGTGCTAATAATTCTGACTTGTTCAAGTGCTGTCCTCATTAAATCAATCTAAATAGATTCTCAGATTATTATTATGTTAATAATATACACTACCATTCAAAGCTTTGGTGTAATATTAATATTTAGTTTCAGCAAAAATGCATTAAAAAGTGATCATAAATGAGAGGAAAGAACATTATAATGTTATACAAAAAATTTCAGCTTTATTCAGCAAAGAATCCTGTAAAAAGGTGCGTCATGGGTTCCGCAAAAACATTAAGCAGCACAACTTTTTTTCAGCACTGATGATAATGATAATAAAAAAATGTTAATGAGCGCCACATTAGCATATTATAACTTAATTTTAACCTATATTAAAATATGAAACCGCTATTTTAAATTGCAAAAACATTTACCAGTATTACGTTCTTTTGATCAAATAAATGTCTACTTTCAAATAACACAATCATACTAACCCTAAACCTTTGGACGGTGGTGTAATTTGAGGAATTTGTATTAAATTGGAAATGCCTCAGACTTTTGCAGCTGACTGTATGTCAGAGTTTACAGTAGCGCATTGAATATGAAAGGGACAGTTGTGTTTTATTTCCCTTTTTTAAATTTGAGAGCGTGTGTGTGTGTTCATCACGCTGTACATCTGTGCTTTTAATAACGGCGGCAGTAAAACTGTTCCTAAACGTGTCCTTAGGAAAAAGCAGCAGACAGAAAAGTGAACATCCTGTTCAGCTCGGCTTTCGTTTCCTGTTGGGATTTTTGTGCTCTTAGGTTGATTATGTAGCAAAATGAAAACCAGCTTTATATCAACGCTCTGAAAGTTGCATGTGTGGTTTACAGGGATCACTTCACTGACGCAGGACAGATAGCGGTGTGTGATTATATTTACTGTTTATGATAACATCACACTTAAGTCTGATATTTTTAAGTTTTAAAGGGATTGTTCTCGGAAAATCAAAATGACTCTTTACGCTTCTTTCAAAACTTTAAAGTTCATTCTGTTAAACACAAAAGAAGATATTTTGAAGAATGCTGAAAACCATTGACTTCTATAGTATTTGTTTTTTAATTTATAGAAGTCAAGTGATACCAGCTTTCTGCATTCTTCAAAATATTGTTGCTTATGTTTAAAAGAAAAAACCAAAATGTTGTTTAGAACCACTTAAAAATGAGTACATTTTAATTTTCGGGTGAACTATCCCTTTAAGTGTGCAAGCTGATATTTTTGAAACAAATAATAATGCGTCCAAAAGCATTGACTATGTGATGAACCTATTAGAACGAGCCTGTAATTCAAGTGACGAAGGCAGAAAGTGTCCGTAACAGTTTTTATTATTATTATTATTATTATTATTATTCATAAGATAATATGATATAATATCACAGACGTACTGCCAAAAAAATGGAACAAATCATGACATAAAGAAACATGTGGATACTATCTATGACAGTGTTTCTCAACCACATTCCTGGAGGACCACCAGCTCTGCACAATATCCATGTCTCCTTAACCAAACACACCTGATTCAGATCATCAGCTCATTAGCAGAGACTGAAAGACCTGTAATGGGCGTAACAGACAAAGGAGACATCTAAAACATGCAGTGCTGGTGGTCCTCCAGGAACGTGGTTGAGCAACACTGCTCTATGTGACCCTGGAGCACAAAACCAGCCTTATGTTGAACGAGTATAGTTTTAGGAATAGCCAAAAATACATTATATTAGTCAAAATTACCCTCAAAAGTCATTAGAGTATTAAGTAAAGATCATGCTCAAGATTTTTTGGAAAATCCTATTGTAAATGGGATTCATGTTTGATTAGTACTTAATTATTTTTTTTTTTACCCTCAGATTCCAGATTTTCAAGTTGTATTTTGGTCAAATATTTTCAGATCCTAACGAAGTACAGTACATCAATGGAAAGCCGTATAAATATGTTATAAATCTCAATTTTAAAAAAATTGACCCTATAACACTGTGTCCTAACAACACGTGGAGTTAAAGTCAAAGGAGTTTTGTCCAAACCATCTGCGACAGCGATGCGCGAAGTTTCTAGATGCTTTCTATTTCTGCGACAGAACAACAGCATAAACTACTGCGACAATGATCACCTCAGGTACAAATTATGTGCTTTATTCAGTGTTAAATGCTACAAATGCCAGTTTAAATACCATTTTACGTTACATTTATTGCCACACTACTGAAAGCAGCATCAGATAGTTCACTTCAGATCTCGAAAATAAAATAACTAGCAGACGGTTTGAAAATGAAAGTCAGAACTGATGCGATTCAGTGCAAACCAACAACATCAGTCACTCAGTAGCCTAATGTTAAGGAGGTTTAATATGTATTAATTAGATTAAAAGCCTTTACCATTTCGTTTGGGAGTGCAGTGGTTGGTATTTAAATCTTTGTGTCGTGTCGCGTCGTGTTTGGTGCTGAAATGTTGCCGAAGTCGCGTATTTTTGGGACACTGTGTTATGAGTGTTTTGTGATCCCGGGTGTCCTGACATTTTATCCTACCCATCAGATTATGCTACCAACACTGTATTTGAATGGTTCTGGGGTTGGGGTTAGGGATTAGGTAGGTTAGGGGGATATTACAGCTTCATATCACACTACTCCACATTAAAATTTACACTGGTAGAAAAATCTGATGGGTAGCATATTGCGTCACATGTGTTTTTCATACTCTTCCCATTCATTTGCATTGCATCTCAGCCTCTATGAATGCATTTAGCTATTACAATGCTGTCGATCAGAAACGTATGAAACAATAAAAGATCGCATTTTCACAAAAATAATAATCAGCGTATCAGTTTTCAGCATTGATGTTGATTATAAATGTTCTGCTTAAATCAGCAGTCTGTTATCAGATTATTCCTGTCAGCAAAACATGTTTCCTTTGACATTCAAAGACCTTCCCGCTCAGAAGAGACTTATTATTCGCGTTATTCAGTCGTCAAAACTTCGTTATTGTGATTTGGAAACGTATGACTCCAATCCGACGTCTTTACATCCCTTATCAGGAATATTATGACAGTTTGAAGTTTTGTTTTATTTTTATTGCTGTAATTGTGCTGAGAGATACATTGGAAATCATTTTTATGAATTAATATACAGTGAGGTGCTGGAGAATATTTGTGCTGCAAAATGTATAGATCGCTGTGTTGAAATCATGGCAGTTTTATACCACACACTTTTGTGTGTGTGTGTGTTTTGTGAATATACAGATGTGAAAGGAGAAGCAGAACTGCTTTTGTGTACGTTAGCAAGAGCAGCTTGGGAAATATCCTTTAAACTAGTGTAGATATGCAGCGTTAAGCCTTTTCCATGCGTGTTTGTGAAAAGTGTATTTAATAGCTTTTGATTATGTGCTGATTTATGTAGTTGGTTTACAGTATATGCCACTGGGTTAAAAATGAAAAAAGGTAGTTGACAGTTTATATTTCTCTATCTGACTTTGAAGAAAAATTTGGAGTTTTACTCTTTTGGTTTAGAATTTAAAGTTGCAACTTTTTTTTGTTTTGTTAGAATTGTACGTTTTCTCTCGCAATTCTGAGATTTCTTTTCTCAGTTGAAAAGTTTTAGTTGCTAATTTTAACTTTTGGATTGCAAATTTTGACTTTTATATCGCAGTTTTGACTTTGATTTCCAATTTTGGAGTTTTCTCTCACAATTCTGACTTTTCAGTTTAGAATATTGAATTTTCTCTCGCAACTTAAACTTTTTTGGTTTCAAATTTTGTTTTCTCTCGCAATTCCGACCTTTTTGATTTTTGTCATTTTTGTAATTCTGACTTTGATTTCAGTTTTTGAGTTTTATCTCGTTACTCTGACCTTTTTTTTGTTTATAATATTGAATTTTATCTCATAATTCTGACTTTTTGATTTCAATTTTTTTAATTTTATCTCAATTCTGATCTTTTAGTTTTTGATTTTTAAGTTTTATCTCATAATTCTGACCTTTTTGATTCAGAATTTTGGAGTTTTATCTCGCAATTTAGACTTTTTAGATTAGAATATTGAATTTTATCGCTCAACTCATCATTTTTTGGTTTAGAATTTTGTTTTCTCTTGCAATTTTGACTTTTCTGATTGCAAGTTTTGAGTTTTATCTTACAATTCAGACCTTTTTTAGTTTAGAATATTAAATCTTGCAACTCATCCTTTTTTGGTTTCGAATTTTGTTTTCTCTCGCAATTCTGACCTTTTTGGTTTAGAATTTGGGAGTTTTATCTCAGTTTTTTGGGTTTAAAATACTGAATTTTATTTCGCAACTCATTATTTTTGGTTTAGAATTTTGAGTTTTATCTCGCAATTCAGACTTTTGGTTTAGAATATTAAATTTTATTTTGCGATTCTGAATTTTTTTACTTCAGAATTTTGACCTTTTAGCTTAGAATATTTAATTTCATCTAGTAAATTTAGTTTTCTCTCGCAATACTGACCTTTTCGATTCAGAATTTTACGTTTTCTCTTGCCGTTCTGACCTTTTTCGTTTGTAATATTACATTTTATCCTGCAATTCAGACTTGTTTTGGTTTAGTTTGATCTCAAACAAAAAAATTTGTTCAGATTTTGAGTTTTATATCTCACAATTTGAAAAAAAAAAAAATAATAATAATAATTGTTTAGAATTTTTTAGTTTTATTTTGCAACTCTAAAACTGACTTTTGGGGTGGCATGGTGGCTCAGTGGTTAGAACTGTTGCCTCACAACAAGAAGGTCGCTGGTTCGAGTCCTGGCTGGGTCATTTGGCATTTCTGTGTGCATGTTCTCCTTGTGTTGGCGTGGGTTTCCTCCGGGTGCTCCGGTTTCCCCCACAGTTCAAAGACATGCGCTATAGGTGAATTGAATAAACTAAATTGGCCGTAGTGTATGAGTGTGTGTGTGTGAGAATGAGAGTGTATGGGGGTTTCCCAGTACTGGGTTGCAGCTGGAAGGGCATCTGCTGCGTAAAACGTGTGCTGGATAAGTTGGCGGTTCATTCCGCTGTGGCAACCCCTGATGAATAAACGGACTAAGCCGAAGGAAAATGAATGAAAAAGTTCTGACTCCTTCTCAGAATTTTGAGTTTATATTTGATCATTTTTGACTTTTATAAGATATAAGGTATAAATTGAAAGTTTATATCATACCATAATGAGTTTATAACCCCAAAAATTCAATTATAACAGAAATATAAAGCAAACACAATTACCTTTTTACATTTTGTAACCAGTGGCAAAAATAAAACGAGCTTCCATAGATTTATCACAAAAACTAATGTACAGAGCTTTCTTTTAGGTTTTACCAAATATATCAAGTTATAAACCATACATTAAAATATATTTTCACTGCTATTTACTAAAAAAGTCAAACGTTGTTAATATGTAAAGTATGGATAGTTTTAACACCTTAGCAGAGGGAGAGATTTACTTTTCTAAACAAAGTCTAAAAAATAGTGTATAGAAAAAAATTCACAAAAGAGATCTTGATTATGATACGTTATGAATACTGCAACACACTCAGCTTTAGATCTATGCAATGTCAGTGTGATCCCTTTATCAGTTTTGTCTGTAAAAATGTCCACATCTCGTGTTCACTGCTGAAGAAACTAGCATTCAGGACTTTAAAAAAAACAGAGGGATTTGCTTGTTCTGTGGCTTTTTCAGCTTAAATTATTACGTACTTCTGTATATATATTGTGTTGAATGCCTACTGATGACATTTTGGGCATTTCTTAAATGTTTTGGAGATTGTTGCGCAGTTTCTGTCGGCTGAAATGTCCTCAAACTTGCCATCGGTTCTGTCTGTCGAGAAAAATAGTCTAAAATGCATTAAGAAGATCCTACAATTCACTGTATAACTGCAGGAGACTAGAGAAGAATTAGGCAGTGTTTACATTCATGTACTTGATGATATCCTATAGATGTCCACTGTCTGGTCACACTTTAAAGGGAAAATGTCTGTCGTTTATTCTGTATTTGAGTGTCCGCAGTGCTTGTGGATGTTTATTCCTGTATTTTCTTAACATTGAAACAAGCAACAGTTATGCAGATTCCTTTTTGTACTCTTCAGTAGCCTATATTGACTTTTTAGGAAACAAAATGTATAAATAAAGTTATAAAACAGATGTAAGTTTGTCTGTTTGTTCCTTCCTTTTGAAAGAAGCATTCTGACTGAAGGAAAAAACGGTTGGAAATAACAGTAACCGCACAAAGAAGAAATGCTAAATTTAGCTTAAAGCTTTAGTATATTTAACATTTCTTCTTTTTAAAATTAAATATGTTGTCTTTTTGTCAGCATTATTAATTATTCTCTTCAGATTCATGTTACTGCAAATAGTAACGGTTTAGTAGTTAGCATAATTAACGCTGGTTAAAAATTCATTTAAATTTGTCATGTAAATAGTATAAATTTGTTCTCTATTTCCACCTGGGGATACTCACCCCGAGGCCTCTAGAGATTGTGCAACGCCATTGATGTGATCCAAGACCTGTGAAGAGATGATGCCAACCATCGAGGACTTCTAGAGGTCTCCATAATCCTGGACCAGGCCGTATCCTGAGCAGATGCTGTGGCGGTCATGGAGGAGTGGAGAGCATGAGACTGATTCCTGAAAAACCCCAGTGACAGACGAGTCTCCGCATTGATTCGGTGGGCCAGTCTGAACATCCGCCAGTGACCTACTCACACCTGCAGCTTCTTCACGATGGACGTCCAGCGTTCTGCAGCCCCCGGTGCCTAGACCGCAGCTCTGCACAAGAAGTTTGACCAGAGGAGAAATGGTCGTGCCCAACTGAGCCTGGTTTCTTTCGAGGTTTTTTTTCCTTCACTTTCGTCAATTGGTGAAGTTTGTTCCTCGCCGCTGTCGCCACTGGCTTGCTTGGTTTGGGACTTGTGGAGCTGCGCATCGATGGATTTGCTCTTCAGTGTTTGAACTTTCAGCAGTGACAATTAAACCACACTGAACTGAACTAAACTGAATATTACCTCTGAAAACTGGACTGACACAGTTTCAATTTACTAGAACTTCTATGTGAAGCTGCTTTGACACAATCTACATTGTAAAAGCGCTATAGAAATAAAGATGAATTAAATTGAATTGAATACTTTAAATAGGCTAACGGTTTTAGCAATTAATTTAAATTTGTCATGTAAACAATAGGCTTATAGCATTTTCTTCATTCAGATTTATATTATAAATTATAAAATGTTAATGCTCCTAGAAAATTTGCCATCATTAATACTATTTATTTGATTTGATTCATTCAATCGATCAGTTCGGCGGATTTGAATCTGATTCCAAGTAAAAATCACCCACATACATTACGTTATCTCAGAAATTAACGTAGAAAGATCATATTTCTTTAAACCCTAAAATAATAATAATCATAAAATGTTAATGCTACAAAATATGCCTTTTATTCATAGCCTACTATTTATTTGATAGATTCATTCGATCAGATCAGATCAACTGATTTGGATTTGATTTCAAATAAAATATATCGCCCACATTACATTAGTCTCAGAAATTAGGCTACAAAACATAGAAAATCATATTTTTTCAACCCTAAAACACAAGTAATACAAAATTTGCAGTGGTGGAAAGAGTACTGGAAAATCGTACTCAAGCAAAGTACCATTACTGCAATTTGTGCGTGCGTGTGCGTGTGTAAAAACAACATTTTCTAGTGCATTTAGTTATTTTTTAAGACTATTTAGTGATTTCAGTCATCATACAGTAAACATCCGGCATCCTCTCATCAGTGACAGGCAGTCTAAACAGTCTTTGGGTCATTGCGTGTGATGATTTTGGACATCTTCTTGGACACTTTTAATGCTTCCAATCGGTTTGCTGCATTTATAGAGCGCCCATGTCTTGAGCTAGTTCAGTATGATGCGATACTGTCTATGTGTGATTTGATTGGACAGGAATCACAGGACAGATTTTTCTACTCAGAATAAAAATAAAAATAAAAGTAGTGACTGCAGGTTGAAGGAAAGTAGTGGCGTAAAAGCACCGATACAGCACTAAAATGTACTCAAGGGAAAGTAAAAGTACACATTTTTAAAACTACTTAGTAAATTACAATTCCTGAGAAAAACTACTCAATTACTGTAATTTGAGTATTTGTAATTCGTTCCTTTACACCACTGAAAATTTGGGTAAAGAAAAATTATAGGTTGTTTTCAGATGACGTGATTGATGACGCGCGAAATTCAGATGGAGAGCAGGAAGTGATTCTTCTACACAGGAATTTCATTTAGAATTATTGATCATGTATATCCAGTGAATACTCTCTTAGTAAAACACAGAAAATATATTGATAATTGTTCCTTTTGTAAGCAGCACCCTGAGTCCCTGGGTCACTTATTTTGGCAATGCAGTTATTCTAATTTGCTTCGGAAAGATTTTTCCCTTTTTGTAATTGAGAACGTTGCTAAAGACTTTTCCTTACTATGGGAAAATGTTTTGTTTGGGTTTGTTAACTACAAAACAGAAGCTTTACATAAAAAGAAAATATATTTCCTTAATCTTCTTATCTTATTAACAACATTTTATATACATAAATGTACAATTACAAACCAAAAACCTTTTTTGTTATATTTTGCTTACTGAAATGCAGTATTACTTTGAAGCTATTTCTAACTCTTTTACAGAAAAGGCTTTAAAAACAATTGAAATTTGTCAATTATATCATCTTTTTCTTTCATGTGTGATGTGTATACCCCTTCTGTTTATTTTTGGGTTGTTTTTTTGTTGTTGTTGTTGTGGTTTTCTTTTTTTCAAAATGTTTTTTTTTTTTCATTTTCTTTATAATTTACTGTGATTGCATAATCTCAAAAAAAAAAAAAAAAATGTTTCTGTTTTATGTTGTTTATAATTGTTTAAATCGGCCAAAATAAGAAATGCTGAACAGCTTTTATAGACTTCCAAAGGTTTTTCCTCAAAGGGGGAAAAGTTCAAGAAACTCTGAAAAACGGAAGAAAAGGCGGCATGTACATATTTTTGAGAACCATTGGAGTGACAAATATGTGCTGCTCAAATGAGTCATTTTGGCTCATATTATTGTTCATTCTTTGGTGGTTTCTGTTGTTGTTGTTGTTTACTGTTGTTTTCGGCTGGGCTTGATAAATAGATTTCTTGCTATTAAAAACAAATGATATATATATACACACAGCGCTCAGCATATATGAGTACACCCCTCACAAATCTCTCTTTTAAATTCATATTTTTAATAGGAAGCTTTACAATATTATATTTGTGCATATACATTAGATTAGTCAGTACTGAAGCCAAATCTGGAGCTTATCTAACAAAATAACTTATGATAACGGTCCAAAAACGAGTAAAGCCAATTTATATGTTATAGAAAATTATTAAATACAAATTTTAATAAGAGGAAAAATCAAGAGAAGCCAAAAAAATGTGCAGGTTGTAGTTTTCTTTGCAATATTTTGCTTGAATTTAATTGTTTTATCTTTCGATTTCTAAAGATGTTTGGTGACTAAAATATTATTTTAATAAATATATCTGTTTAATAAATCTGTTTTGTTCAAATGCACCGAAAAACATTCCCGATATTCACTGAGAAATGGATACAAATATTCATTTGCAAAATGGGGTGTACTCAATTATGCTGACCACTGTGTGTGTGTGTGTGTGTGTGTGTGTGTGTGTGTGTGTGTGTGTGTGTGTGTGTGTGTGTGTGTGTGTGTGTGTGTGTGTGTGTGTGTGCGTGTGTCTTAAACTCTTCAGCACTTATAAGAAGATTGACGTCATTCTCAGCCAGTGACGTCGCGTTCTAAACGTTCGATCTGCGTTCTCATAAAGCTCGTCAGTTCTCTCTCAGTGTTGTCAGTTCTCAAGGTGTTGCTGTTTGTACTTGACCAAGGTGAGTTCAATACCGACGGTACGAGTGGAGCCACGCCAATCTCACGAAGTCTGCTTCGTGAAGCTTCACTCGGGCCCGTCTGTGCTGTAGTTCTTCGCGGTTTGCGTACGTAAACGCAATATCGCGAAGAATATTACTTGCTTGTTGCTCGAAATGTGCCGCCGAGCAACATTCCGGTGTTACCGGCACGGACTGGCGCCCGGTTAGCTCGTGCACTCCCTGGGGCGAGGCGGCCCGTGCACCCTAGGCAGGGAGCTACACGGGGCTCCGAGCACCCTCAGGGAAACACGGGAGGCCGGTAGTGGGACCCCGCTGCGAGGGTTATGGTGGGTGGGAGCAGCGTGGCCCACTCATCGTCTATTTTAAACTATAGTTTCAAACTTTAGTTTACTATAGTTTAAAACAGAAACCATGCTAACTGTGTGGCTGTTTGTTGGAATGTTGTGATGTTTTCTTCAGGGTTATTGAACAGAAGACTTATTTTAACTGCGTGTTGCACTGCGGTCAATCCAGCCGCGCTTCAGAACAAGTCCGCGTCGAGAGCACCGCGGTTTATCAGGAGCGCCACATTATGATGGCCGTTTCTCTTTTCTTTCTATCCGTAAGTTCATCTTTCAGATCGTTGTGTTCAGATGATTTTGCAGGTCAAACTAAATAAAATATACTCTTTCTAAACCCCTGAGTTGTGTTTTTATTTGTCCTAGCCCTCCTGTGCAAATATTTATTCTTTTCCAAATATTTCCAGAGATGACTTAGAGGAGAGAAGACATTATTTCACAACACAATGGTCGGAGGTTATGAAGAATGAGGAAAATATATGAAGAGTTCATTTGCAGAAGTAGATGACTCTTTTTTAGTGATTTTCTGATCTTGTTTTTATGCTGAGAATTAAAGAGGAAAATAAGGGTAAAATAAACAGCATGATTTATGGTCATTCATTCATTTTCTTTTCGGCTTAGTCCCTTTATTAATCTGGGGTTGCCACAGCGGAATGAACCGCCAACTTATCCAGCATATGTTTTACGCAGCGGATGCCCTTCCAGCTGCAACCCATCACTGGGAAACATCCATACACACTCATACACATACACTACGGAAAATTTAGCTTACCCAATTCACGTATAGCGCATGTCTTTGGATTGTGGAGGAAACATGCAAATTCCACACAGAAATGCCAACTTACCCAGCCGGGGCTCGAACCAGCGACCTTCTTGCTGTGAGGCGATCGTGCTACTCACTGCGCCACCGTGCAGCCCGATTTATGGTAATTGCTATTTAAAATTAATTTTAAATTAACATTTAAATATCTACCTAATGACAATAATAATTATATGACCTTGTCATTTGTACTGCCACACAGAGGAATATAATGAAACCTGCAGAGCAATCAGATCGAGTAGTTATGAGAGCATTTCACAACATTTATGAACAAATAAAACAAAATAAAAATGAAAGAAAGTATATTAATAGTATACAACCAAAGTAAACAGTTGCCAGGGGTAAATATAAATAAAAAGGTAAGATAATAATTTAAAAAAATATTTAAGTAACCAAATGAAATGTACATAATGTTTCATATGCTTTTCTGTTTCTAATGTTACACAGTGTAGCAGTAGTACCATATTGTTTAATCTCTTTTATAAAATGTTCACAATTTGGCTTAGCATTAGCCCATTTCTTTTTACATCAATATTATATTTTCCAAGTAATATTATTTGCTGCATTAAATTTTTTTTGTCGCTTATCGGTTAAATCCGCCCCATAATAATAGTGTAGAATGATGAACTTTAGCTGGTGCTCTATGCAGGATTATGTTTTTGGGCCTCCGCGCGCCCCCTGCTGGAGGAATGGATTAATCCTAATTACAATCAATACTGAGCGACATCTGAGGCGCTGAACACAGTTGGGCGTGAGTTAGCCGTTAGCATTTACTAGCAATTACAGAATAGCTATTTTTCTTATCCGTTTCAGTGAATATTGAACTTATTTGCTATGCGGTGCCCATTTTGTAACCTTCGTTTTTCACTTTCATGTGCAGTTCAGAGAAGAACAACAGGCTCGGATGCTTAAAAAAGGGCAGAAATCTTGAGACTCAAATGACTGGAATATTGTTGTTCTTTCATTAAATCTGAATTTCTCGGTAGTATATCTGACTGCAGATCTATCTTATCCTCTCATTCACGTCGCATAATTTTGAAAACAGTAAGTAAAACCTGTTATTTACATCCTTGTGACATCTGTCACTTTTTAACATTCATTTTC
>CAIGQV010017835.1:26075359-26099994 GCA_903798115.1 Danio jaintianensis | reverse complement strand
ACTTGGCCACACTACACTTCACTTCACTTCACTTCACTTCACATGCAAATTGTCGCAAAACTTGCAAATACATAAACGCACTGCATATAGAACAGACCACAACCCAAAAAGTGACCTGCTAGCTCCTGTCTAGATTCATCATTAATTGTGCAATTTTTAACGTGACCTAGTAAATGTTACAGGTTTTCCAGTGGTGAGTATATAGACCTTTTCCTCATCTCCTGCCATAGTAAGAAAATGGATCATACCATTGTATTTAATTGCACTAATAACTAATAAATTTCAGCTTTGTAAGTGTTTTTTTTTAACTAACATTAACATAACTTCTGTAACAAATGTGGCTATTTCTCTCTGTGTTAATTAATGCGTAAAATGTTTACTAATGACATTATATTGTTAAGTGCTACCTATTGTACTTTATACACGTTTTGTTAATTAATTTGTTTAAAAACATTTGTTTACTTTGAAGATTTATCGCTAACACTTTAGTTTAGGTCACAGTTCACAGTATTAACAAACCATTATCTAACACTACTAGCTTAATGAACTACTAATTAGCTGTTTAATAATAGTAAGTAAGGTAGAAATTGGGTTTAGGTTTTTGGGTAGGATTAGGGATGCAGAATAAGATCATACTTTATAACTGCTAACGAACAGTTAATATCTTAATAATACGCAGGTGAATAAGCCAGTAGTTAACAGTATGAATTGTGACCTAAAGTGTCACTGATTTACCTACAATAGAGAAATACACACACAAAAAAGTATTTCCTTTTGTTATTATACCTGTTAAAGTAACACAATACCATGTTAAAAGCATATATGATGATAAAAGCTATTATTGCAACCAGAAAAAATCTGGTCCCGTCATTAGCCTCTCTGATGTCATTCGTGACGCTGAGGCTTTGATGTAGTAAAGCTGTGTTTTGTCTCTTTTCGTGCAGTGATGCTGAAAGCTGTTTCCTGGCTCTGCTCTTTGAAACGGCGGGCAGGATCGCTGGGTCAGAACCAGGCCTGATTCGGGCCTTATGGGACTATCCTGTCGCCCCAGCGCTGTCATTTCAGTCACTTCCTCCACTTCCTGTTGACGCCACTTGGCACATCTGTACAATAAACACAGCCTTTCCTGCTCTCCGCCAGCCAACCGTCCAGGAGGTGAGACTCATCTACACACACGCATTCACGCACACACACACTTGTACAGCTATCTACAGCTGAAGTCAAAATTATTAGGCTTCCTGTGAATTTTTTTTCTTTTTCAAATATTTCCCAGATGATGTTTAACAGATCAGGGATTTTTTCACAGTATTTCCTATAATATTTTGTCTTCTGGAGAAAGTCTTATTTGTTTTATTTCGGCTAGAATAAAAGCAGTTTTTTATTTTTTTAAACCATTTTAAGGTCAATATTAAGCAATATTTTTTTTAATTGTCTACAGAACAAACCATGATTATACAGTGATTAGCCTAATTACCCTAACTTGCCTAATTAACCTAGTTAATCCTTTAAATGTCACTTTAAGCTGAATACTAGTACTTGAAAAATATCTAGTCAAATATTATTTACTGTCATCATGGCAAAGATAAAAGAAGTCAGTTATTAGAAATTAGTTATTAAAACTATTATGTTTTAGAAATGTGTTGAACAAATCTTCTCTCCGTTAAACAGAAATTGGGAAAAAAAAATATAGAGGGGGGCTAAAAGATTTTAAATTACATTTTTAAATTTAAATAAAAAAAAAAAAATTCAGGAGGACTAATAATTCTGACTTCAACTGTATATGGGGACTTCCCATAGACATAATGACTGTACAGACTCTATGTGCTATCCTCCTAGCCCTAAATTTGGTCCCCACAATGTGAGGAATACAAGGTATGCACCACATGCACTCTAAATAATGTTGGTTTATAACCCAATTTTGGGTCAAATATGGACAAACTCTGTGGGGTTTAATAGTGTAATTTAAATTTCATTCTTTCATTTTCTTTTTGGCTTAGTCCCTTTATTAATCAGGGGTCGCCACAGTGGAATGAACCGCCAGCTTATCCAGCACATGTTTTACGCAGCGGATGCCCTTCCAGCCGCAATCCAACACTGGGAAACACCCATATACTCTTGCATTCACACACATACACTACGGCCAATTTAGTTTATTCAATTCACCTTTAGCGCATGTCTTTGGACTTGTGGGGGAAACCGGAGCACCCGGAGGAAACCCACGCCAACACGGGGAGAACATGCAAACTCCACACAGAAATGCCAACTGACCCAGCCGGGGCTCGAACCAGCGACCTTCTTGCTGTGAGGCGATAGTACCCACTGCGCCACCGTGACAACCGTAATTTAAATTTAATTAAAAAAAAATTACCCAACAGTGTCCATATTTGACCCAACATTGGGCTATAACAACCCAGCATTTCTTAGTGCACCTACACACACTCACATACAAATACATGCACACGCACACTCACATATACACACACACATGCATCAAACACACTCACATGCATACACACAAACCCACACAAAAACACTGATACATACAGTGAAACATTGTAAAATGTTATTACAATTCATATTAACTGTTTTCTATTTGAATAATTGTTCAAAATTGTAATTTATTGCTTTGATGCAAAGTTGAATTTTCTGCACCATTACTCTTTAACAGTGTTGGGCACGTTCCTTTAAAAAAGTAATTAGTTATAGTTACTTCTCACAAATAGTAACTGAGTTAGTAACTGAGTTACATAATTATAAAAGTAACTAATTACCAGAAAAAGTAACTATTGTGTTACTTTAAAAAAATCTAATTTGTCAGATGACTATAAAATAAATATAAAACATTGTACACTTATCTACACTATTTGAATGTTGTTGTGGGACAATGTGAGAGACAACGGCAGCATGTCCTCAACTGAGTCTGTCTGAGTAATAAGTGTTTGCTGAGTAATTAAGTTTCTTAATTAAGTTTTATTTGCTTTGACGACGTGGCTTCGTCTCCTCCTTTGGTAGCAGAGCTCACCTTATTACCTGTGTAGTCACTAATGTTGTGGCGTCATGTGACGACGTTAGGTGCTTCATTAGATTAGAATTAATTGTCACTGACGCAGAGAGACTCTTTTCTTCCTGGGCATAAGTTGCACAATACATAAACATTCTTGCCTTTCACCTCAACGACGGAAAATTAGTGCTTATATTTCCAGTTTGCAAACGATACCTTGGAACTTGTTGGATTTTCCATCGTTCTGACTCTTGGTCGTTGGTGTGTGTGTGTGTGACTGACTGTGCTTGTGTGAACACCCGCCCTACTCTGCCTCTGATTGGCAAATGATGGAAATGTACTCTATCTAAGCCAATCGTCACATTCTCAGTTACACCACATTCACGTACACCAATCATCATCACTGGTTGGTTATGTGTCCCGCCCCAGCCCCAATCACACACACACACCCCAGAGAAAGAGAGGTCCTGAGAGAGAGAGACGCTGCTCGCATGAAAACCGTTTCAGTGTTCTCAATTATAGTAACGTGCATTTTATTGCCAGTAATGGTAACGACATTGTAACGGGGGGAAAGAGTAATTCGATTGATTACTCTTTACTGAAAAAAGTGTCGTCGTTAGTAACGCAGTTTACTTATAGTGCCGTTATTCCCATCACTGCTCTTTAGTCACTTGATTCTTTGGAAATTTTACTAATATAATGATTATTATATCATTTTATTTCACATGGGAAACAGTTTTGCAGCTTAATATTCTTTAACAAACCTTGAAAACTTATCAGAAAATCTGCATTTTTAGATTTTGTTTGTAAAATTATTATTATTTGACACTTTATAAATGTTTTTACCGTCACTTCAGAACAGTAGTGTTAAAATCACAATCAGTTATAAGATTATAGTTTCTTATTGTTGATGGATGGATTTTTTTCAAATATTAGATATGAAATGATTAATGCGATGCTGTAGGTCAGACATGCAGCCGTTTTGAGCTGATGTTTGCAATGTTTTAACCCACAGCGGGATAAAGGGAGGGACGCGGGTCGAGCTTTTGTTGGACACACAGATCTCTGTCGCTTTGCCAGATTCAACATCTCTAAAGCAGTGCCCGCTGTCCAAACACTGGGCAGAGTCATCTGGAGAAAGCCTGTGAAATTCAACATACCCGGAGGAATATGCGAGCGCTTTATGGTCATCCTGACTGGTTATTTTTGCATTGCCCAGGCTTCCTGCTGCACGCACTTTAGATAAGAGCGCTGAGAACAGACTGAGAACAAAGATCCTCACGCCTCATTCTCAGCTGTCAAACGGCATGCTTCAAAACAAATGATTTAACAGATATTGGCAGTATAAAAATCAACTGTTTAATGCAGTAAAAAGGCATTTAGTGTGCATATTTGCTTCATGCATTGTTACATGCTGCTGCTGTACAAGTCACATATGGGCTGAAACACTTAGTATTTTCATCACAGGCAAGTTTTCAGCAGAAGAGTCCAAATAGACAGTTCTTATTTTTTAAAGGAAAATTGCAGTGTTTGATATAAAATAAAGTAGTACAACTGGGCTGTTAAAATATTTCAGACCCACTTCAAATGTTTCACATTCAAATATGGATTTTTTAAATACAAAAAACCTTCTTATTTAAACAACACAGGCTTATTATTGAAGTATGTGTGCTTTAGCCGACATTTTTGAGAAACCACAAAAAAAGTACTTTAACATATGTTTGATTGCAGTTTCTAGGTAAAATGAACACTACGAGGGAGTATGACATCAACAACTTTTGTTCATTTTCAAACTAATTATATTTACAGGAATGTATTAATGAAGAATAAATGATTATTTCCATGCAGTTCTTTGCGTAACACCACATAAATACCACAAAACAACTTAACATTGTCTCTGATATGCAGGGGTTAATTTGTGCCGGAACCGGCACCTCTGAAATCTGATCTGGCACCTCATTTTACCGATCCCCCTCCTCACACGCTCTTTACTTTCTTCCACGACTCCCCAACCCTCTTCACTTTCGTCCGCAACACCCCCCCCCCCCCTCTCCTCCTTTCGCCACGGACTTGGGACTCGGAGTGGAGTTGACTGTGATGACAAGGTTCAAGTCCGGCGAAGAGCGGTTCCAGAAAGCAGGTAAAACAAAAGCAATAAAAATAAATAAATAAACAACAGGCTGAAAACGTTGTGAAATCACGCGGCCATGACTGCTTTTGTTTTTCTAGATTGCTTCTAAAAACACTATCGGTTGGGTTTACGGACGGGGGTGGGTGGGTCAGTCAGTCAGTCAGTTGACAGCAAGCTGGCTTGGTCAGCTGAAGTGTATATTGCGCCCTCTGGTGGATTCACGCGAGAAGAGGACGTGTGAGAAAAAATTGAAATAATCAAAAAGCATACACAGCGGCCTCTGGTGGATTTGCAAAAACAAAAACTGCGAGCAGACATACCTCCAGTTATGTATTTCGCTGTCCCCAGAAATGTAGACCTGGGTACGTATTCGTAATAAGCCTGGGTTGTATGGACAACTTTACCGCAGTGGTCAGTTTGCTCGGTAGCTCACTTTGTACAGTCTTGTACTTGTGCTGAACAGCACTCAAATTCAAGTTTGGTGAAATCAATATAAAATCAAGGTAAAACTGGGTGCAGTGCACTTTTTTACTCACATTTGCTTTTAAAACACTATTGGTTGGTTTTAGGAAGAGTTTACGTCAGTGGTTTGCTGGGTGATCTGTATGACAAGCTCCACCAGACATGTACAAGAAGGATCTGTTTCTGCACTATATAACAAAATGTACCCAAGTAACATTTCAGATTCGTGAAAATGTAGGTAGCCCTCTAGTGGATTTGTGATCTAAAACGTGCAGTAAAATGGACCTGGATCAACATATTTTATATTTTGCAAAAATTTAGGCTGAAGCACATATTTCCAATGAGCCTGAGCTGGATTTAAGAAGATAGTTCATCTCAAAAAAAGAAAGAAAGAAAATGTGCTGATAGTTTATTCACCGTCAGGCCAATAAAAAATGTAGGTGACTTTTTTAAATCTTTCAGTAGGACGTAAAATTTTTTTTTTTACTGAAACCATGTGGTGATTTACTATGCTACCAGCAAATTGAGAGCCAAAATATATACAGACAAACCAAAGTTAATACCTGATCCAGATCTATACATCAATGTCTTATGAAGCTAAATGATCATTTTCTGCAAGAAATTGAAAATTATTTACAACATTTGTATCTTTAATCCAGTTGAGTTTAACAACAATCTGGACATTTTAAGAATCTCCCAGAACGACGGTTTCAGCTAAAAAATCTTCTTTGATGTTCTACTGAAAACTAAATTAACCTAAAAACGTTCCTGAAACTATGGCTGGATTCATTTACTCTTCCTACTGGAGATTATTAGTCTGGAATATACCAAAATAAATGGCACCAGCAAGAAAACTACAATTTTGGTCAAATATGAGAGGGACTGTATCAGATGTGTTTCAATCCAGATTTTTTACCTATTATTGCACTATTACTGTTTTTATTATATTTTACCTTTCTATTGGGTGGATCTCAGGCTTTTTTGTATGTACAGCAGGAAAAATAAGTATTGAACACGTCACCATTTTTTTCAGAAAACATATTTCTAAAGGTGCTGTTGAATTGAAATTTTCACCAGATGTTGATAGCAACCAAAGAAATCCATATATGCAAAGAAAACAAATCTTATTAGTTTACAAATTAAGTTATGCGTAATAATATGAAATGATGCAGGGAGAAAGTATTAGTAAGGCAGTTAAAGCCCAGACAGCAGCTGAAATCTCTCAGTAGTTATTTAGCAACCCTCTGCCCTTCCTCATTGTGAATGAATATTAGCTGTTTCAGTCCAACATCTACATTATCAGGAGGATGAAGATGAAACCAGGGTGGACATTTCAGCAAGACAATGATCCAAAACACAGCCAAGGAAACTCTCGAATGCTTTCAGAGAAAGAAAATCAAGCTGTAGAATGGCCCAGCCAATCACCTGACCTGAATCCAATATAAAATACAAAATAAAGCTCAGATTTGATAGACGAGACCCACATAACATAAAGGTTTTTACACTCTGTTGAACTCACACCTGAGCAATGCATGTGACTTCATTCTCCATATGAGAGGCGTCTTTAAGCTGCCATCACCAAAAAAGCCTTTTATATAAAGTATTAAATACATTTCAGTAGTTCAGTACTTTCTCCTTCTGTCATTCCATTGTTATTACACAGAACTAATTGTTTTGTTTTATTTTTATGTTTGTATTGTTTGGGTTTTTACCAAAATCTGGCTCAATTCCATGTTAACAGCTCCTTTAGAAATATCATTTCCAGGAAAAAACATGACGTGTTCAATGCTTATTTTTCTCGCTGTAGTTCAAAATCTAAAATGTTCAGTAAAAAATAATAATAATTAACTTACATCTTGGACGAGGGTGATTAACTTAACAGCAAACTTTTTGATTTTATGGCTTGTCAGAATTCCAAAAGTAACAGTGCAGAACAGTCCAACAGATTAATTCTTCATGCAAAATAAATACAAAATGCAGGATAAACAATAAAACGTACTGTAAATCCCCGATGCTTACAGTTCTTCGAGTGCTTGATATGGTTGTGTTCCCATCATGCAGGGAAACAGATGGAGCAGCATTCTAAGCAGATCTCCAGACAGTCTGAAGATTGGCAGCAATCCTCCAATATCCCACAATCCAGCAGGGCAGAGCAGGAGTCCTCAGCGCAGCAGGCCAGACCCCCGCCGGCCGCTTCCCCACAGCAGCAGAGAGCGTCACACTCCAGACCGCAGGCCAAACACTGAGCCACGGCCGAACACCAGGACAGCACCTCGCAGAACAGACAGGCCAGTATACAGTGCGCACAGCAGTCTGAAAAACACACACAAACATACATAATTAACCCTCTTGCACTCAAAAAATTAAGTTTGCTCTTTGTTCAAACTAATTATTTAAAATGAGCTGAAACAACACAATTCTTGAGTTTTTTGGGGGGACAACTTAATTGTTTTATGTTCAATCCACTTAAATTTGTCAAAACTAATAAGCTAATTTAATTCCTTCAGGTTGTCCCAACACAAATCAATTTTGTGCAACCCAACATTTTTTATAGTGTCTGCCATATTTATTCTTTTAAAAAAATATTTCTCAAGTGGTATTTAATGAATTAAGGAAATTTTCACAGTATTTCCTATAATATTTTTTCTTCTGGAGAAAGTCTTATTTGTTTTATTTCGGCTAGAATAAAAGCTGTTTTTAATTGTTTAAAAACCATTTTAAGGTCTATGTTATTAGCCCCCTTGAGCAATCTTTTCTACAGAACAAACCACTGTTATACAATGACTTGCCTAATTACCCTACACTGTAAAAAGCAATTAGTTGACTTTTGTCATGGCAATTTTAAAATTCCATCACTGACTAAGAGACAAACATGTCCAATTAGATTTAAAGATGATTTTATTCTTTTGCAAGAGAGTCAGACAGTCATACAGAAACACTGGTCGCTGCAGAGTGTGACAAGGAAGGGAGGGCTTTCTCCCGTTTATATCAGTTATTCAAGGTTACATTACGGACCTGCTGTACTTGTTTTGCTGTACAAGACAAAGAAATTTACAAAAATATGTCATATATGTCATGCTAGGGCCCCGAAACCACATCTTTAGACAGAAACACAATATTTCATAAGCATCCAAGTTTGGTAAAAAATTCATTTTTCCTCCACACTTTAACAAAAGTGAGTAAACCTGTTGCCTTAAAAGCAAAATGTTGATTTCACTTTTTAAAAAGTCAGTAAACTATTAACAACTTTTGTAATTATGCACATAGTTTGTTTACTTAATAATTATAAGGCAACGAGTTTACTAGTCAACTAATTGCTTTTTACAGTGTACAGTTACTTACAGTTGAGGGCAAAATTATTAGCCCTCCTGTGCAATATTTATTATTTTTTAAATATTTCTCAAGTGGTATTTAATGGATTAAGGAAATTTCTTTAACAGTATTTGCTAAATTTTTTTCTTCTGGGGAAAGTCTTATTTGTTTTATTTCAGCTAAAATAAAAGCAGTTTTTAATTGTGTAAAAACCATTTTAAGGTCATTATTTTAAGCCCTGTTAAGCAATATTTTTATTAGTCCCCTTACCTTTAATCCACAGCCCCCTACCTAATATTGATAATGACAACACTGTAGAAAATGATATGACAACCTGTTACAGTAACATTATTTATATGGTAATATGCTATTTATTATGTTAAATTACAATATTTCAACTTCATTTTTTTTAAGTCAAACTGTTTTTTTAAGTCAGTTTAATGTAAATGTAAAGCAGTAGCTCATTAAATAAAGTTATATATATATATAAATGTAAAAAAAATCTCCCAACCCTGTTATGCTGTGATATTTTTTTAAACATGTATTTCTTTAAAAATGCTCCAGTCATTTTGATATCATTAAGTGAGTAACATTTAGATTTTTTTCACAGTTTTAATAGTATTTTTTCTAATGACCTTTATCGTCAATTATGTTTACACACATATTTTCAACATGCAAAAACATTGACACTAATAATGTGTGATCCCACCATACTGTTCTTATCTAAATAAATACAAATTGCTTCAAAACATTAGAAATACTCTCACAAACTCATGCTATGCATCTATTAAAATGCTCAGTATCTCATCTATCTCATGTCCAAGAATATTTATAGTCTGGCTAAGTGTAAGTTCATCAAACAGAGATGTGCGACCTAACGGAAAGAATTATCAAACGCTGACGTGAAGGGAGCATTAAACGCATGAAGATAAATCCACAGGCCAGTCCTAGTGTAGCTGAAAGATAAGAGCAGGCCCTGTATTTACGAATAGCCCTGTGGGTGGAGGCCGCTTTTCAAACATGACCCACATGCTCTAAAAATACGTAAAAATATTGACATTAAAATCTGAGCATGGATTAAACCAATAGATAGAGTTAAAATGATTAGCCCATGAAATTTGTATTCTTTTTTAAATATTTCCCAAGTGATGTTGAACAGGGCGTCACGGTGGCGCAGTGGGTAGCACGATCACCTCACAGCAAGAAGGTCGCTGGTTCGAGCCTAGGCTGGGTCAGTTGGCATTTCTGTGTGGAGTTTGCATGTCCTCCCCATGTTGGCATGGGTTTCCCCCACAAGTCCAAAGACATGTGGTAGGTGAATTGGGTAAGCTAAATTGTCCGTAGTGTATGTGTGTGAATGAGTGTGTATGGATGTTTCCCACTGATGGGTTGCAGCTGGAAGGGCATCCGCTGTGTAAAACATATGCTGGATAAGTTCACGGTTAATTCTGCTGTGCGACCCCTGATTAATAAAGGGACTAGGCCGAAAAGAAAATGAATGAATGAATGATGTTGAACAGAGCAAGGAAATTTTCACAGTATTTACTATAATATTTATTCTTATTTCTTAATTCTTATAACTTTTAGTTTGGCTGGAATAAAAGCAATTTTTATATATTTTTAAACAGTTTAATGGTCTATATTAGATTTTTTTCTCGACAGAACAAACCACTGTTATCCAATAACTTGCTTAATTATATTAACTTGCCTACACTGTAAAAAAATTACATGACAAAAAGTCATGAAAACAAATGTTTTTTTTTAATCTAATAAAACTAGTTAGTTAAATATAATGTAATATTTTTAATTAATATAAATCAGTTAATCGAGTTTCAACCACATTTTCTTAGTTATACAAAATTTTACTTAATATTTTTAGTCAGTTTGACTGATAAGTTGAGATGACTATAAAAGTTCCTTGGATTGAACTAAAAAATATTGTAAGCAGCAGGATTTTTTAAAAGTGTAGTTAACACAAAAACCTAGTTAAGTACACTGTAAGAAATGATATGTCAAAAGGTCATGAAAAGAAATGTTTTTATGTTACTTTAACTATTATTAATCTGTTAATCAGGTTTCAACTCTTATTGTTAGTTATACAAAGTTTAACTTAATATTTTTAGTCAGTTTGACTGATGTAAGTTGAGATGACTAAAAGTTCCTTTGATTCAACAAAAAAAAAATTAGGCAGAAATATTTTAAATGTCTGATTTTTTATTTAAATGTAACTTTAAGCTGAATACTAGTATCTTGTAAAATAACTAGTTAAATAACATGTAAAGACAAAATAAATTAGGGTAACACTTTAAAATAATGGTCTATTAGTTAGTGTTAATGTTAAGTAATGTATAATGTTAATGTATTTATTTACTAACATGAACACACAATTAGTAATACATTTATTATGGCATTTATTCATCTTTGATAGCGTTAATTAATGTTATCTAGGAGGACTAATCATTTTGACTTCAACTGTACACTGCTTTTCTTACCATCTCCAGCCACTCTCTGAATCTGAGACGCATCGCCGTTGAAACTCTGCTGGCTCTGCGAGGTGGAGGACATTTGTTTTCTGGGAGGGTGTTTGTGTCCGTTGCATTTTGCATGTTGGTTGCATTTCTGTTGTGCTGTAGGATGAGATGTTGAAACTCGTGGTGAAGAAGCAGGAGGTGAACAGGTCACAGCGCACCCATTGACTGCTGAAGAAGTCCCATTGGGAAGACTGGGCTTCACTAAAATGTATTAAATTGACATTTTAATATACAGTAATTCAGAAAATTGTGCATTTTAATAGATCACAATTTCTGACGTATATTTATACAAATCCATATAATTTAAATGCATACAGGCCAACCTAAATGTGTTATTATCATGCACATTTTTTTTTTGTTCTCTATCCTTTATTTGACCTAAAAGTAAAGCTGTCCATAATTTAATTCAGTTCATTGAAAAAAAATATATTTTTAGCACAATAAGAATGAATGAAGTATGTTGTTTATTTCTGTATCAACATAGTAGTTCACTAAAAAGTATTATTATTTTCATTATTTTCTAAGTTTCAAAGTGATAAACAACTATTTGTACATGAATTAGCCCCTAAAGATTATATTTTTGTTATGTAAGTTGATTCACTGATGTTAAAAATGTATTTAATATAAAACCAGTTCATTTAGAGTTTTTTGGGTTATCTCCTATTTATTTTTGTTTTTACTGCACCTCTTATGCTCTTTTAAAGGACCTTATTTTGTTGTGGAGGTCTTCTACAATAGGTTTACATCAGTCAAGGGTAAAAAACACTTTACTTTTCTCATAATTGCCAGTGCAGAAGCAGCTCTTTTGTGACAGTGTCTGAAATGGTTGATTTAAGGATCCAGTCTCACTTAGCCCCACCTTTCTGAGAGCCTACTCTGCTCTGATTGGTCAAATCATGGCCCAGTAAGCGAATGCTTATGCTCTGGCGCAGCCTTCATGCGGTCTCATAGTCCTTGCCGTGGCTGATGCCGACGCTGACGCGCACCTCTCAAAAAATTTAACTACACGTCGCAACAATGCGTAGCGCAAGCTCTGTGATTTGTCAGCTTGGTAACTGTGACCAGTATGGGCGGGACCAAGAGCCGCGTGAACCCGTTGGAGCGAGTGTTTACAAGTGTTGAGTCCCGTGAAGTAGCTCTAGATGGAAATTGTTGTTTCGTGTTTACCTTATGATTAATGTTGTTGCTCGTCCGCCAGTTCCCGCCTCTGAGTGAGCGAGTTTTAGCTTCTTGTACATTAAGGTAGCGTTCAGAAAAAACAAAACACCCACGAAGAAACACAACACAGAGGAACATAAAAACCTACTGCCTGCTAGCGTTTCAGAAGTGTTATTGCAGAACAACACAAACAGCACGCAGAAGTATAAATACATGACTACACGCAGGGCAGGTGCCGTGGGTCACGCCGATCACTTGACGCAGAAGTATAAACCAGCCTTTACAGTGCAAGCAATGCTGTTTTATTATGCTAGGTACATTTTATATATAACTCTATAAGTCTAATAAAATGCACAACATATTAAAGCATCTTTTGGTGTTTCCCTGTTCATATAAAACCAAACAGGAAATCAGGTTATATGATATCATTTGTGTCACTAGTTATAATTATTTTTCTGGATATAAACATTCTTCTAAACATTTGGAATTATATAATTATTACGTAAGTCAGCAAAATATATAACACTGTACTAGTGGCTTTCTGCTATTTCAATAAAAATATCTTACACATTGTGCTTTTAAGATAAAACAAGAGACATTTTGACAGATTTGTTTGTGTATTTGTCTGTCTAAGCACAAACCCAAACCTAAAATAGACAGAAGCTACTTAAGGAAACAGTCTTTATCATTATGGAGTGCATCTGACAGTCACATGACAATACATGATTTGACTGATGCGGAGGTTTATAGAGGAAGGGCAATGGCGAATGTAATTAAAGGTAGGTAGTGTATTACAGGCGTTTTAATTATAATTTTGCATTTTTATATTTTCATATCATCTTTGATAACATATGGCACCCCTGGTGGTTCGGAGGTATTTTGTGTATAGGAAGGATCGGCTATGTGTATGTTTTAACTAATATTTTGTATGCTTCCACCTGCTTTACTGGAGCCGAATGTTGGATTTTATTATAGAAAGATATAAAAATATGGGAGAAATACGAGGAAGTTTTAAACAGGACAGAATGGTAAAATATAGTAGAATCCCAGAAAAAAAACGTGACGATTAACAGGTATATGAATATGTGAAAAAACATATAATTAATTACATTTTTAATGCATCAAAAAATATAATTACCATTGCCTTTGTCTATTTTGTGTGAAATTGTAGGTATGTGATCAGGAAGCAGTAAAGCATCGTCACTGGTTGTAACACCATCTATCAGGGACTCGTTGCTTCCGCTGTGAACAGTCTCAGTCAGGAACGGACCTGTCAGGCACATAATAAAAATCTAAATGACATTTTGCTTTCATACTATTAATTAGGTCTTGATATTGAAGGAAAATCATGCATAAATAATTTGATATTTGATATGTGCTATTAATTAATTTTTTTACAACCAACATATGTTTTATATTATTTCATGGGAGAAAAAAAAGCATCAACTTCTGAAAATGAACAACCTTTTATTTTTACTGTTGCATAAAACAATTCAGACATGTTAGCAATTTAAACATAGGAAAATAAATGAAATAAATATCACCACCAATTTGCTCCACTGCAGTTATATCAACCTGAAAACATCAAGAACAACCAGGGAACAAAAACACTTAAAACAGAGTGGAGATACTGCTGTGCTGTCTTATAGCTTTTGTAACGTGACTAAATTGCTTGATCATATTTCATCATCCATACTAAAATTGTTACAGATTTATAAACAAGAAAACCAGCCTGGCCACTCTGCTTGCTTTCAGAGATGCATGTTGTCATGTACAGGGTTCGTACGGGTGCTGAAAATCCTTGAAAATACTTTATTAGTACTTTATTTTAATCTAGTGTTTTTAATATTTAAAAAGTGCTTGGATTTTGTGCTCAGAGCTTGAAACTGCTTAAAAATATAATTATGTTGCTTTCATAATAATTTGTTACTGAATATGAATGACAATTATTTTAATAAGATAAATATTTTTGCTTTAGCGTAAAATGAAAACTCTGAAGTCAATGCATATTCTTGTAGCCTCATCTTGCTGTCTTTTTTACATTTAAGATGTAAGTAAATTACATTTAAAAGAGTAAATGACAGTATCAGTGTTGGGCTGAGGGCAAACATGGCATTACAATTTTTTACCTAGAATACTATTGACCTTATTCTGCGACGCTGAAGTGCGCTTGTTTTTGCGATTTGTTTTAGAACTTCTGATTCAGTTGCCTATGGAAGAAAAGACTAGGAAAAATAAACGGCAGAAAATGGTCAAACTACTTGCTCTACAAACATGTGTGTTCATGACTACATATACAAAGCAGAATATTAATAAGAAAGTATCAGTTTGCAACATCAAGCAGCATAATGAGCTGTTTTTAACGTCTAAAAAGGAATGGAAGTGAATGAGACCGGAAGTCTCGAGCCAAAAAGATTCAAATTGCTGCGCCCGCTCGTACGCAAAGAATAAGGTCAATACAATAAATAGAGTAGAGTAATAAAATAAAAATGAATAAGGGCTTTATGTTATTTCGGAGTCTAGCAGTATTCAAGTACACAAATTATATAATTTAATGTAAAATAACATAAACACAACATGTACATAAAACAGTTAATAATAATAAAAATATATTTTATTTATTGGCGCCTCTCAAAGCACTCACTCAATTAATCTTTATTAAAGTTTCGAAAATAATTTATTTGGCCTGAATGGTTTAAACTGGCTTGAAATGCTCACAAAAATATGCAAATGATAAATTTTTTGGTAACTTTATGGTTGCGATTTGCAGTGACTCCCCAAACCATGTGTTTTTTTTCTCTAATCCCATTGTTATAACTATATAATAATTTCTAATAACTAATTTCTTTTGTCTTTGCCATGATGACAGTACATAATATTTTACTAGTTATTTTGCAAGATACTAGTATTCAGTTTAAAGTGCAATTTAAACACGAAACTAGGGTAATTAGGTTAATTATGCAAGTCATTGGACAACAGTGGTCTGTTCTGTAGACAATTGAGAAAACAAATTCTTAAGGGGGCAAATAATATTGACCTTAAATTTGTTTGAAAAAAATATAAAACCTGTTTTTTATTCAAGCCAAACTAAAAAAAATAAGACTTGCTCTGTTAAACAGCACTTGTGAAATATTTGAAAAAGTATAAAAAATTCAAAACTTTTGACTTCAGCTGAATATCACGATATGCACATCTCTGATATTTCGCTAATTCTATTATATTGGACAGCCCTGCTATTTATTCAAAGTAAATGAAACATAAAAGTATGTAAACACATATGTAAAAGTCTCACCTGTGTCTTCAGGTTTGCAAGTGGCCTGTGGTTGTGTTGTGTGGACAGGACTGTCCTGCTGTCCGTCCTGCTGTTGGACATCCATGGCTTCTGTCTCCATTTGAGACGCTTGACTCGAACTCTGAAAACACATCCAGAAAGAGCTCAGATGCATGAACTCAGCCTGGCTGTTTGTGGGGCAGGGGTCATAATGAAAACCTCTAACATGGTGACTTTTGTCCTCTAAAACTCCATGAGAAAGAAAATCTGACTTAAAGTGCACAAAAGATGTTTGTCTGCTGCTCGGAACTGACCTGAAGTGGTTTGGGAAGATGACTAATATGACTAACATCCTGCTGAGTCAAACCAATTTGACAATATCATCAAAGCCCAGGAGTCATAATAAACATTTTAGATAGTTGTTTGCTGTTTTAAGGATCTGCCCGTGTTTTACCTGTAGGGTTTTATTGTTCTGTCTCCAGTTAAAAGCATGTCCCCGTCTGACCCTGTTTTTGAGTCAGCGTATATGTCCACCTTTCCCGTTACACATTTGTTTTTTTATATTTTATTGAATCTGCTTTCATTTTTATCTTTGTTTTATTACATTTTAACCTGTCTTATCAATACACCAAGACTAATTCCTTGTCCATGTACACCCATAAAAGTGCTTCTGAATCTGACTTAAGTCAATGCGGTCTCTCCAATGCTGATTAAATCTGAAAAAACATTTTCAAGCAGTACTTCATCCGATTAAAAATTTATCTTTCTTTCAGTTTAATATTATTATTATTTTTATTTATTTTTTATCAAGTAATATATTTTATGTTCAAAGCATAGTTAAATATAAATGTTTTTGATTAAGAACTCAACTAAGAAATATTTGTTTTGACCAAAGTAAAATTTTAAGGTTTTAAGGGCAGTGCATGCGTATTAAACAGAAACTCAATATTGTAATGACCTGGCCCACAGCACTATAGCCAGGTACATCATGGGAAATGGTTTAGAGTTAGTTTATGTGTTATATTAGTTAAAATACATGGGTTGATTTGTTAAAAAGTTTGTGCGTTTATGTTTGAGTTGGCTTCTGTGTTTTAAGCCCAATATTTCATTTATTTATAAAATATTGGCCATCACCATCAATGAGGGTAGTGTGTAAAGGAAGCACCCCGGTGGTATGGTCCTGTAAAGGGCTGTTGATGTTCTGAGCTCAGAATAAAAAGCTTAACTGACAGTGCTGCCTCCTACCTGCTTATTCTGCCAGACTGCTGACAACAGAGACACTCAGGGTTGTGCGGTGTATGGGACACGAGTGTTCTCGCTAATGTGCTGTTAACTGTAAAGTTATGCGCCATAAACGCTAGCACCCTGCTAGCCATTTGGATTAATTAAACAGTTTAGTTAAGTTATAGTAGCTCCAGTTGCCCACGTACAGCAATCATTACAATATGCTTTGTACTTTCATGGACTTAAAAAAATATTGTTTAAGGCAAATGATTTATTTTTCATTGGCTCAAGTGATCAAATTTAGACGTGAAACCATTTCCCTAATTTTTTTTAATTGGATGAATGAACATTATATGGGAATTGTTGTTTTGATTAACACTATATCTTCTTGTTTAGAACAATAAGAGAATTTAAATTATCTGACTTCCTTTAATAAGACAAATATGCTTTGTACCAGGTTATATAAAATTGTTCTCATAGAGTTGTTTACAGCAAATTATTTATTTTTCATTGGGTCAAGTGATAACATTTAGATGTGAACCATTACCCTAATTTTTTTAATTGGATGAATGAAAGCTGTAAAAGTACACATTTGTCTAAAAGTACATATTCTGTTCTGCAGATCGCGTTATGAACTTTTATTCATTCACAGGTTTACTTTATAATAATTATAACATTATGAACATTGTACACTCAAAAAACGATTTTTGCTGGTTGTTCAAACTACATATTCAAAATTAGTTGAACCAACACAATTCTTGAGGTTTTTTAGTACAACTAAATTGTTTTAAGTTTAATCAACTTAAATTTGAGTTAACTTAATCGATTTTTGTTGGGACAACAAGAAGGAATTGTGTGGAACCCAGCATTTTTACAGTGTAGAATACATAAAATAACACATGATAACAAATTTTACAAGTTACACAAAAATGATATGAATATAAAATAAATATCATAATGTAAATATGAAACTAGTGCACGTAAGCAGTGCTTAATAGTTCCACAGAGCACAACAATGTAAAAGTGTCGTATCAAACTTAAATACTGTCTCATAAAAATATAAATGCGTTTTGGATATAGGTAAAAGATTACAGTTTGAAGTAAAAAATGTTACCTCTTGTTTGTCCCAATTAACCACTGTACATACATCTGCACGTGAACGCGCTAACGTAACGATAAACTGAAGTAAACTTTCTCATGACTTGACTCTCATTTTCTATTGAACTCAAATGACTACAGCGTAAAGACACAACGTTAAGCGAAGTCTTACCTTAACTCGAATAACTCCAGTCTTGTACCAAGGATTTTAACACTCACTTTAATGCAGAATGAATGTGTGTGTGATGTCCGTCAGGAAGCGCGAGCCGCATCTGCTCTGACTGGCGCGCGCTCTCAGCTCTCGAGCGCGTGCACGACATCCGTCCTGCACCGCGGGGAATCCATAGACAGATGTCTATGGGGAAATCAACAACTTTTTTTGTTGTTTTTAATTATAAATAATGCGAAAATATACAATCACAGTACAATATAAAGAAGAAAATAAAAAAATAAATAAAATGATGAATTTACAAAAAAATATTTTACTTACTGAAATGTAATTTTACTATGAAACTATTTCTAAATCTATTACAAAAAAAGGCCCCAAAACAACTGAAATTTGTAAATGATGTAATCTTTAATGTTTGATGATGGAAATCAACAACTTTGATAACTATTATGCGTTAATTACTACGTCATCATGTGATAAATACCTCACTTGATTCTAATAGTAGAAACCAAAAACCTTTAAAATAATAAATCAATGTGAAATACATGTAAATACAAATCATTTTTAATTATACTTAACTAAAACCAAAGACTATAGAATAAAAAAGGCACTTTGCTAAAACTACATACTGAAAACATATAATTTTTGTTACTTGAAATACATTAAAGGAAAAACATATAAAACGTTTTATTGTTATAGTAGCTAATAATGATCATTTTCTTTACATTAACAGTAAAATAACTCAAATAAAACATAAACAACATGCACATATCCAAAACAAAAACTAACAAATGGCATAAAAAACATGATTAATTTTCTTGAAATATTTTACTTACTGAAATGCAGTATTAATTTGAAACTATTTCTAACTCTATTACAAAAAAGGCTTTAAAACAACAGAAATTTGTAAATTTGTAAACAAAAAAAAGTTGTTGATTTATAGTTATCAAAGTTGTTGATAACTATAAATCAACAACTTTTTTTTTGTTGTTTTTAATTATGAATAGTGCAAACAAAATCACAGTACATTATAAAGAAGAAAATGAAAAAATTAAAATAAATAAATAAAATGATGAATTTACAAACCAAAAACCTTATATATTTTTTTTATTTATTTATTTTTTTACTTAAATGTAGTTTTACTATGAAACTATTTTTAGTAACTATTTAGTAATTAACGCATAATAGTTATCAAAGTTGTCGAAAACCTTTTAAAATAATAAATCAATGCGAAATACATTCATTTTTTAAATTACAGCTAACTAAAACTAAAATCATAATACTGAAAAAATATAATTTTTGTTACTTGAAACGCATTAAAGAAAAAAATATAAAATGTTTTATTGTTATAGTAGCTAATAATCATAATTTTCTTTACGTTAACAGTAAAAGAACTAAAATAAAAATAAATAACATAGACACATATGCAAAACAAAGTAATAAATAGCAAAAAAAAAGCGATACATTTTTTCTAAAATTATGCATATACATTAAATGAGCTTTTGTATAAAGGTAAACGAACAATACGTTGTGATGTAACTGAAATAAAATTTGTTTTGACTTATTTTATTATATTTTAGTGCACTTTTTATGCCAAGTAACTAAAATGTGTTGGTCATCATCATCATAGATGATCATGGGCATAGACATTATTAATTATAATTATATTATCTATGATAATACTACTGTCGCCTCACAGCAAGAAGGTCGCTGGTTCGAGGAGTCCTGGCTGGGCCAGTTGACGTGAATTTCCTCCGAGTGCTCCAGTTTCCCTCACAGTCCAAAGACATGCGCTATTGGTGAATTGGGTAAACTAAATTGGCTGTAGTGTATGAGTGTGTGTGTGTAAGAATGAGAGTGTGTATGGGTGTTTCCCAGTACTGGGTTGCAGCTGGAAGGGCATCCGCTGTGTAAAACATATGCTGGATAAGTTTGCGGTTCATTCCGCTGTGGCGACCCCAGATTAATAAAGGGACTAAGCCGAAGGAAAATGAATGAATATCTATGATCGTGGGTGTCTCCAGCTTTGTCCTTTGTGCGCTTCAGTTACACATAGCTCCAGTAGGTGGCAGCTTATTATCTAGTGTCCAAACCATAGAAGAAGAACCACACGGGTGGAAGCGGAAGTAAATGTTATTCACCGCTGTGTAAACAAAAGGAGTGAATTGTTAAATGAATTCACCGCAGACATGATTAGTTCACGTTGGTTTTTGACAACTCTTTAGTTTTTATGCTTCCGATGTTCTGAATGACTGTAGTGATATTCCGTCATTCTGTACAATAATCGGACAAACCCAGTCATGGTAAGTGAAGCATTCATATTTCTGCAAATCTAGTTGTGTTGTTATGGTTGGTATACATGCTGTAATACCATGGTACTTCGATATGTTCTTACTTGAAAGAATACCTTGGTCCAAGATTACCTTGGTACTTTTGCCTGTTGAATATGAAAATGCCATAACATGCTGTTGTAAATAAAGAGAATGTAATCTTGTGTTATGTACCTGACAAAAGTCTTGTCGCCTATCCAAGTTTTAGGAACAACAAATAATAACTTGACTTTTAGTTGATCATTTGGTATCAGAAGTGGCTGATATGAAAGGCAAAGGTCTCTAGATTACGCTTATTTTACCAGAATATGATCATGCCTTGATTTTTAATTATTTAATTAGGACAGTAAGGTCTGACTTTGCTTAGACAAAAGTCTTGTCACTTAACAGAAATAATGTACAGTATAGAACATAAAGTTATGGTGCCGTGGAAAAATAATTAATATTGTGTATGACTCCCATGAGCTTGGAGGACTGCATCCATACATCTCTGCAATGACTCAAATAACTTATTAATAAAGTCATCTGGAATGGCAAAGAAAGCGTTCTTGCAGGACTCCCAGAGTTCATCAAGATTCTTTGGATTCATCTTCAATGCCTCCTCCTCCATCTTACCCCAGACATGCTCAATAATGTTCATGTCTGGAGAATGGGCTGGCCAATCTTGAAGCACCTTGACCTTCTTTGCTTTCAGGAACTTTGATGTGGAGGCTGAAGTATGAGAAGGAGCGTTATTCTGCTGAAGAATTTCCCCTCTCCTGTGGTTTGTAATGTAATGGGCAGCACAAATGTCTTGATCCCTCAGGCTGTTGATGTTGCCATCCACTCTGCAGATCTCTCGCACGCCCCCATACTGAATGTATCCCCAAACCATGATTCTTCCTTCACCAAACTTGACTGATTTCTGTGAGAATCTTGGGTCCATGCGGGTATTTGTGTTTGTATTTGTGATGATTGGGATGCAGTTCAACAGATGATTCAAATGATCAACTAGAAGTCAAGTTATTATTTGTTGCTCTTACAACTGGGATTGATGACAAGACTTTTGTCAGGTAGCGTAGATGGCCATGACAGTTTTTAATCCGATCAAATTACGTTTTAATAAATAAAATTTAGTTTTTGGCACTATTTAAAATGTGCCTTGTATATTTATATATTATGTAAGTATAATGTAATTTATTTAAAATTAATATGTTATGTAATTGTGGAGTAGACCGCATAAAATTAACATTGTTGATATAGATGTACTGGTTTGAACACACAGAAACTGCAGTACTGGATCCACATTTGATTTAATCTCTTATATTATATTACAGGACAGTGAAGTGTCAGACTTTGAACAGCCTCCCGGACCGGAGAGGAGTCTGATCCGAGGAAACGCTCCTGTATATTGTGTTTGTCGCAGACCAGACATCAACTGCTTCATGATGTATGATGGGTTTCTCTTTAAATCTATGCACACCTTTTCTTCATGAACTCAATTATTTGATTGTTCTAAATGGTTTTCATGTACTCAGTGGTTGTGACAGCTGCAGCGAGTGGTTTCATGGAGACTGCATTAAAATATCAGAGAAGACGGCCAAAACCATCCGTGTGTGGTACTGTGAAAAGTGCAGAAGTAAGGAAGAATTCATTGAACTTTAAAATGTATTTTATTAAATTTTTTCTTATTGTTTTTTTATTTTATATATATATATATATTATATATAATATTATATATTATGCAAAAATCACTTTTATAAGGGGTTTAAACAGTTTTGTGGCAGCAGTGTGTGAATATATCCAGTGTCTAATGGTTAACATTTATTAATTCTGTTTTTTATGATCACACTTGATAAAAACAGTCTGCAGAAACACTTATATTGACATTCTCCCATTGTACGTCTTCAGAGAGGGAAAGCCCCGCCCATTAGTGACAATCTCTCCCTCATTAGCATAAACAGCCCTGAGTGAGAAGCAGGCGACCGCCATTAGAGTTTTCACACTGTATCTAAGAGGATTATAGATGTGGAGCATTATAAATGTCTTCTGAGGCCCCGTTTACACTAATACGTTTTAGTTTAATAATGGCGTTTTAGAACAAAAACAATCCACGTCTACACTGGTGTTTTATCTAGCGTTTCTGAAAAGATCTCCGTCCACACTACACCACTGAAAGCGCACATCACGTGACCACACACACACACACTCTGTCATGCGCTGCAGCGTATGCGGACGTCTGAGCTCCAGGCAGTCAGCGGTTGCTTTGAGCACAGCTCCCCAGGTGAGAGCAGCGCATGTCGGAAAATTCATCAAGGATCTACCGCTGTATCTCATCTCACTATAGTTGTTAAACGTGATATTTAATTAATCTTGCCTCTATCTAACGACTCTTCTGTCTTTTGAATCTATTACTTGTTCTCAAGTAACGTGTTTGGGCTGAGCGCAATGATAAGTTAATATATTAGTTTATGTAACCATGTACACTGATTCTGCACATTTGATTGATTGCTTGCCTTTATTTCCTACATTGTATAAACTTACTGTATTATTGATTGCCATTCTTGATTATTAAAACTGCTATTCAGCAAAAGAGACAGGGTATGTTTCATATTTTTCAATGGAAGTGAAAGGAGGCAGGTATGTTATGGGCTCCGTTTTGTTATAAATATGCATACAGTGAAGATGACGGTCATATAAATATGTAGCTACACAACGCCTCAACATTTTTTGGTGTCTGTTAAGTTGTTAATATTGTCAATTTATTGTTAAGATAGTGAAACAGGGTAGCCAGGGGGATGTGAATGACGTTACAAAGTACACTCTTCCTTTTGAAGATTTACCCGAAGTTTTCCATATCAAACTTGCGAAGTCTGAACTTACAAGGAAAGGATGCAAGACTGAACTTTGTGTTCTTAATATTGAGAAAAAGCCCCATGTCTGCAGCCACGCCTCCATTTTCAGATGTCTCCGCTTTTCCCCATCCACACTGACACAGAGCAGCAGCATTTTAAAATGAAAACGGCCTCTTCAGCGTTTTCAAAACGCTCTGTTTTTGGGGCTCGAAAACTTCAGGCTAGTGTGGACTGATGGCGTAACCATAGCGAAAGTTATGCATTTTAAAACTAAAGCGTATTAGTGTAAATGGGGCCTGAGCCACTTCTTTTGACAGGGGTTTGTAGCTCCGCCCTCTTTTAAAAAGAGCACATCTCATTTGAATTTAAAGCGACAGTCAGCAAAACTGCACAATTTGGATCAAAGCCTAAAAGAGGCCATTTCAAAGAGTTATAAGAAAATATTTGTGTGGGATTTTGAGCTGAAACTTTGTAAACACTTTTTTTGACTTTTTTTTTTTTATCTTGCAAAAAGGGGCATAATGGGTGCCCTTTAAGTTTTAATACATTTTGTTGAGAGTAATGTTTTAAATTATAGCATCAGAAACTACCTCCATGTGTGCATCCTGTGATCTAGGTAAAGATGAAACCTTAGAAATCAAATACCGTCCCAAGAAAAGCCGGGAGAAAGAATCAGAGACAGATGGACCCGATACCCAGCCTGACACACCAGATTTCAAGTCAGATGGACAGCGAGGGTCACGAGTGAGAAATTCTGATTCATAAAATCTGCTCTTAGAATGATTGCAAATCTAAAAATGATGCTGTTTGTTTACCTTGGCACTAATTTTTTATGATTTTTTTCCACAGATTAAACGCTCTGCTCGCATGTGTGGAGAATGTGAAGCCTGTATGCGCACAGAGGACTGCGGGCTGTGTGACTTCTGCAAAGACATGAAGAAGTTTGGAGGCCCAAATAAGATCAGACAGAAGTGTCGACTGAGGCAGTGTGAAGTGCGCGCTAGGGTGAGTTTCACTTTTATAAACTTTGCCTTTATAGAAACTTATTTATTGCCATTATAGAAATGTATTTATTGCCATTATAGAAACTTATTTATTGCCATTATAGAAACTT
>CAIGQV010017835.1:26053110-26069277 GCA_903798115.1 Danio jaintianensis | reverse complement strand
TAGATAGATAGATAGATAGATAGATAGATAGATAGATAGATAGATAGGTCACAGTATTAAAGAAAAATACTTTTACTAATTTAAAGGTCCCGTCAAGTGCTTTGAAATGTGCATTTTTGTTCAATGTGTGACATAATTTGAACTGAATCCTGAAGAGAGGGCAGGACATAGAGTAGCTCCTCCCCCTTTAAAAAAAATAAAACAGCCAATAGCGTTTTGTTTTTATCACAGCTCTGCCAGTGAGAGTGGTTGAGCTTAAGCGCAAATAGCTATTGTGTCTTGAAGGGGGCAGGGCCTGTCAGATACTAGAGAGCATTTGATTGGTCGGAAGATTGGATGAGAAACTGAAGTATGAAGTGATGTCAACAAAAACCTTTAATCCATTTAGGCGGACATGAAAACTGCTAGCTTTAGATATAGATCTTCTGAATTTGAATTTTGAATTGAAGTTTTGGAGCACACACTAGCTCATAGATATCCCTAAAACTAACATACTGATACTAACATCTAAAATGCTTTAACCGCTTTAACCACTGTGCATCCTATTTTTAATTGTTAATTGTTTTTAATTGTTCTTAGAAAATGTTGCGGGTGAAGGACGAGGAGTGCTCCATGTCCAAGAGCAGAGACTATCAGGACGGCCCACTGTCTGAAGAGTACAGTGAGAATGAGCTGGAGCTGTATCAGCATTACTGCGCAGGACAGTATGGAGATAACAGCACGGTACTTGCTTCTCACTGTCACGTCACACTTTAGCAAAAATCTATCTTTGTAATGCCTCTGGACAATGTTCTTGGAGGCCCATCATCCTGTAGTTTTTAGCTCCACCAACACACAATCCTAGAAGTTTCTAGTGAGTATGAACACTTTGCTTATCTGTTTCAGGCTGGTTAAATTTGGATAGGAGCTAAACTTTACAGTAGATGTGCCGATATTCAATAATACAATATATTGTGATAATCAGTGTTGGGGGTAACGCATTACAAGTAATGCGAGTTATGTAATAATATTTCTTAAGTAACAAGTAAAGTAATGCATCACTTTTAAAAATGAAGTAATAATATTTGAGTTACATTGTTAACTATGTAATGCGAGTTACTTTTTAGTTTAATTAATTAGCTTTTTAAAAAATAATTGCTGAATAAAATGAATGTAGTCACATTTATTCCTACAGTCATTGAGAGAATGCGCTATTTGATGGAAGTATTCTCATTATTCTGAACACATCGAAGAAAAGGAAAAAGGGATTGTCTCAGTGGAAAGTGATTTAACTTAACTAATGTAGCGCAAAAGTAACTTAAAAGTAACATCACTCATTTCTTAGCATAAAAAGTAACTAAGTAATGCAACTAGTTACTTTTTTGGGGAGTAACTCAATATTGTAATGCATTAAGTAACTTTCCTCAGTACTGGGAATAATGAACATGCATAGTATTGTTATCATGGGCACTTCAAAATGCAGTGAATAATTAGGTACTATTTAAACTTTTATAGTGCCTTTCCATAATATTCAGATTGTTGTATTTGCAGTAGTGATGGGAGAATCAAAGCATTTCAAAGCTTAGAAACAATTCAGCCAATTGCTTCGTAAAATGATTTACTGTTTTGAAGCATTTGAAATGGCCCATGCTAGGGACACCTAGTGGTCAAAACCATCTAGTGTACATGCAACAAAAACTCAAGTCAAAACATGCATAAGAATTAACCCTTTTAAACATATTGCATACTTTAAATTGAAAGTGTAACCTATAAATGCTTATTTAATATTATTAAATATTAAGTGTCGGCATAATATGCATTCTTTTATTAATTTTCAAGGCTTATATATTTTTGTTCCATGGTGGGCTCTGCTAAACAGACCAACGAGAGACTATTAACAGTTATTAACAATTAAACCTTTTAATAAAAAAAAGTCTTATAAAATGTCTACAAACTTGTAAAACCCCAGCAGACACACAACATTATAAGACGTTAATATTAGGTTAGATTTATTCATCAGGTATGGCAACCAAAATCCAACATCTGATAGACATCATAGTGGTAACGTCCAGCTGTACTATTATTAGATGTTGAAATTTGGTTGTTTTTAGGTTGCGTTGGAACATGACCTAAATACAACATCTGTCCGACGTTGGACACTCACGTCGGTCTGAGGTTGGGTTTTGATGTCAACACAATTTTCATTTCCACCCAAAATGCAACGTCACCATGACGTTGGGGTACAACGTTAATCTGACGTCATGTTGACGTCATGTGTCTGCTGAGACTGATCTGATATTAGGTAAAAACTATGAAACCTGTTCAGCAATTCGCCACTGGAGGGCGATCTGAATGAAGCTACGTACTTATGTTGATTTCATGGTATTACACAGATCGCCCCCAGTGGAGAACCATTAAATTTTAAAACATTTCAAAACACTTGGAACATTTTGAAACCCCATTTACTGAAATCACGTGGCCTTGCCAATTTGATACACTCTCTGAACCACTGATTCACTAAAACACTGAAAACTTTTGTAAGGTTTCGAAGCTTCAAGCTTTGCAGTGGAGTTCATCACATCAACAAATGCTTGAAGGTTTGGACCTCCGCTTGACACATTTTTCCAGAAAAGTGATGTAAGAACAGCTCCTATGTTCAAAATGTATTTATCACTTGTAAAATATCTTAATTATTAGTAAGACTGAACTGCCTTAGATCAGGTCAGACCAAAAAAAAGTGTGATTTTGTAGTTTGATTCATGTACATTTAGCAATATGCAGTCTTGGTAATAACAGTGACAAAAGGGACTGTTTCTTTCAATTGAAAAGTGAGACTTAAATGATTATTTTATCACTGATATGGCCCTAATGTGTGTCTGAATCTATTCATTATGTCTGTAGGCTGTGGTTAACAGTGGCAGAAATTACTGTATCTGTGTTTTTTTTTTTACCAGGGTTGGAATAGTGATGACGATGATGGTTCATTTGGAGAATCGGCTCTGAGAAAGAAAGCTGTTAAGGTCAAACACGTGAAAAGAAGAGAAAAGAGATCTGAAAAATCAGAAAAATCAGAAAAGAAGGTAAAGACCTAAAATAAGCTTAACTTGTTTAAGCCTGGCTTATAAAATGGTAGTCAGGAAAAGTTATTTTTCTTATTTTTTTATGCAACAAATTTTAAGGATAAAATGTTAGGAGAAAATGCTAGTTTCAGCTTTTTATGTCTAATATAGTGTGACATGGGAGAATATGAAGCTCATACTTGAGGAAGAATATAAACAACTTTTATTCAAAGATATTTTAAATGTATTATGATTAAAGTGCTGTAGTTTAAATTGTAGATGGGGAAAACATATAAATCAACACAATATAATCATGATTGAGAGATGAACAAATAAAAGTTTGATGGATAATATTTGTGATATACACATTTTAACATTTGAAAACAAAACAATTGGCAGATATATTTTAAAGTTATGTAAATTCACCTTGTGTATATATTGAAATGTTACTAATAATATAAACTTTTGACATTTACTTAATAAATATCTTTAAAGATTTCACAGCAGAAAGAGGAGTGAAGGGGATCTATTTCAAAGGCCTGTAATCTGTTCAAAAATAAAGTATTAATTATTAATCAGATGACAGGCATGTAGTTTTTTTCTTCAGTTTTGCTCATTAAAATAGTTTAGAGGACATAGAATTGAGTGTATATATGTATATATATATATATATATATAATTAAATATTTAAAAAATTATATATTAAATATAATACAGCAGTCTTATAAAGTCAGTATTTTCATGCGCTGCAAAAAATGTTTTGAGAAAATGAGTTTTTATTCAAAAAATTCTTCAATCAAGAAACATTTTCTAGACTAGTAAAAAATATAATTTTGTTTTGTTTTTAAAACAAGCTAAACAGTCTGGCAGTGGGGAAAGTAAAATAATCTTATTTCAAACTGAAAACACGATTATTTTACTTGCATCATCATTTTGTGTGTTATAAGGGGAAAAATCACTTAATTTTGACGTCTTATTTCTGAAAACAAAACAATATTTTATACTAATCTAAAAAATGCTTCTTGATTGAAGTATTTGTACATAGTTGGACTAGAAACAAGACTTAGGGCCCTATCATACACCCGGCGCAATAAGGCGCAAGACGTGTATGGCGCGATTTGTTGCTATTTTCAGACCAGCGCAACCCTAATGTTCACATTTTGCACCACGTTGTTTAAATAACAAATCCCATTTCCTCCACTTTGTGGACTCATGGGTGTGCTGGTCTGAAAAGGAGGTGTATTAAGGTACATTGTTGGCACATTGCTATTTTGAGGAACTGAAATAGACTGCGCATTGACCAACTAAAAGCTGCTCTAAAGTCCAGAGCAGAGCACGTTAGTTATGCACCTATGCGGGTCTAAACACTTACACATTGCTTAATACACACAAGATATACAGCAATACACAAATATCTTTACGTATGAAAAAAAATTAAAGGATTGAAATGTTACAAAAAAAAATTTTTTCTACATAAATATAAAAACCACTGCCTCCATGCCTTCTTCATCTGGGGGGGCTTTTTTCCAGTTTATTCAAGACAATTTGCATTTGTATAATGTTATTATTATTATCAGTATTATTTATACTTATACATATTTATATTTGTTTTAATAAAAAGTTTAGATTTGTCTACCTGTCGGGTTTTGGGGATGTATGCATCACCATATGGGGAATAAGAATAGGACGTGTGTTTGGATATAGCTCAGTTGTTTGACCACACTTCTTATTATTATTGTTCATTTATTCGTTTGCTGGAAATTAGAACTGAATTCAGAAATAGTTTTGAAACAAATCTTTGGCTTAAACAAAATACGAAATTAAATATGTAGCCTAATAAATGTCTTCAGTGAAGTGACTTTCCACCGTTTCCTTATCCACAAAAGTAAAGGAGTAAAAGTAAAGAGAAAGTAAAGAGGCCGAATGGAGGAGGCTCGTTCTTTATCCTCGCGCTGCAGATGGTCTGTTTAACTGTTTTCTCGCTAGTGAAGTGTTCAGTTTTTCCACTTACAAAGTCCGCCATTTAAATAGCAAATGTGCCAAGGTGGAACGCAACTGACTCTTAAAGGGAATAGGAGATGAGACTCTCTTATGCTCAAAACACACCCATAACTCATTAAGAGAATAAGCACAACCCTGTTAGACCAGTGTATTTTTCCGTCCTTAAAATAGCAAAAGTGGATTCGGACACGCCCTTAATGCTTTTGCGTCATGCACTTTAAACTTTGCGCTTAGATCATTAAAATAGAGCCCAAAAACTTAAAGTAAGAAAAGCATTTTTTGCAGTGTAGCCATTTTTGACTCATCATTGTGCTTAAAATGAAAACTAAATTAGACCTTTGTTTTCATTCATAAGAAAGAGGAGAATAAATCTCGGAAGCACAAGCCCAAGCAGAAGCACCGTGACCGAGTGAGACACAGCGAGCGGGCAGAGGTTCGAGACAGCGGAGGAGCCAGACAGTGCCTCGGACCCGCCTGTGTGGAAGCTGCACGCGCAAACTCCAAATACTGCTCTGACGACTGCGGGATGAAGCTCGCTGCAAAGTACATCTGCAGATACTGCACTGTTGTAGAGAGCAATATACAGTTGAAGTCAAAATTATTAGCCCTCTGGTGAATTTTTTCTTTTTTTTTTCAAGCAATTCCCAAATGAATGTTTAATTCCCAAATGAAAGTCTTATTTGTTTTATTTCGGCTAGAATAAAAGCAGTTAAATATTTTTTTTAACCATTTTAAGGTCAATATTATTAGCCCCCTTAAGCAATATTTTTTTCGATTGTCTATACAGAACAAACCATTATACAATGACTTGCCTAATTAACCTAGTTAAACCTTTAAATGTCACTTTAAGCTGAATACTGGTATCTTGAAAAATATCTAGTCAAATATTCTGTACTGTCATCATGGCAAATATAAAAGAAATCCGTTATTAAAAATGAGTTATTAAAACTATTATGTTTAGAAATGTGTTGAAAAAAAATCTTTTTCGTTAAACAGAAATTGAGGAAAAAAACATACAGGGGGGCTAATAATTCAGCAGGGCTAATAATTCTGACTTCAACTGTATAGGAGATTATGGAGACTCTAAACATGTGTTTTTGTCTTGCCAGTCGAATCTGTGAGATCCTGCCCCAGCGGATCCAGCAGTGGCAGCAGAGCCCGTGCATCGCAGAAGAGCAGGGCAAGAAGTTTCTGGAGCGAATCCGCCGTGAGCAGCAGTTGGCTCGCATGAGACTCACTGAGATGGAGAAACGCTTTCATGAGCTGGAGGGCATCATCGCTAAAGCCAAACAGCAGGTCGTGCAGTACGATGAAGAGGTTAGAGCCATCATTAAAAGCATGAGTTTTAGCATTCTGCTGATTTGTGAATACTGCAAACACATTATAGTGTCCTGTAGAGATGGGCAATATGACAAAAATCTCATATCACTATAGACCATTTCAATGTGGTCATGTCATTGGCCCATGAACATTTCCTGCTTGTTATCAAACTATTTCATAACTGTAACAAGAGGCAAGTCAACCATGACTTCATGATAAAACAGCTATCATAACATTATTTATCAATATGAGACTCTTTTTGGATTCTCGGAAGCTCTAGAAATTACAAATGTAAAACAGGAAATATGTTGGGACCATTGTTTTTGTTTACATCCCTCAAAATGGTCTATATAAATCATTACATTCAATTCAATTCATCTTTATTTCTATAGCGCTTTTACAATGTAGATTGTGTCAAAGCAGCTTAACATAGAAGTTCTAGTAAATTGAAACTGCGTCAGTCCAGTTTTCAGAGTTTAAGTTCAGTTTAGTTCAGTTCAGTGTGGTTTAAATTTCACTGCTAAGAGTCCAAATGCTGAAGAGCAAATCCATCGATGCGCAGCTCCACAAGTCCCAAACCAAGCAAGCCAGTGGCGAGGAACAAAACTTCACCAAATGACGAAATTGAAGAAAAAAACCTTAAGAGAAACCAGGCTTAATTGGGCACGACCATTTCTCCTCTGGCCAAACTTCTTGTGCAGTGCTGCAGTCTAGGCAACGGAGGCTGGAGAACGCTGGACATCCAACGTGGAGAAGCTGCTGGTGTGAGTAGGTCACTGGCGGATGTTCAGACTGGCCCACGTGATCAATGCGGAGGCATCTCATGCTCTCCACTTCTCCATGACCATCACAGAATCTGCTCAGGATACGACCTGATTATCAAATTATTCTTTTGGAAACAGTCTTTTGGGAAGTGTTCCTGGCTCCAGTTGCCCTAACTAATGCAGCCTAACAATTCTTTAGAGGATCACATGTCCTGATATACAGTATACAATATACAGTTGAAGTCCAAATTACCTGCTGTGAAATTTTTATTGTTTTTTTAAATATTTAGTTTAAGTGAGGAATTTTTTACAGTATTTCCTTTTTTTTTTTTGGTTTGGAGAAAGTCTTATTATAGTTTGGCTGGAATAAAAGCAGTTTGTAACATAAAAACAAATTAAGGTATTATTAGCCCTCCCAATTAATATACTTTTTTGATTGGCTAGAGCAGTATTTCCCAAAGTGGGGGTCACAGGACAATGCGAGGGTGTCGCTTGGTGATTTCCAAAAATCGAATCAATTTTGATAAACTATTAAAATGACTATATTTTATCCATAACCTACAGAAGATAAAAATATTGCATTAAAAATACAACTTGCAAATAAAAAGTCATCAGTTTTCAATTTTTTTTTTCCATTGGATTGCGACCCCTGGAGTTTTTACATTAGATTATCCCCACAGCAATAGCGTAATTTGCAACAGATTGATTTTATGGCACCAGCCTAAACTTTCGGACACCTTTATGGCACTCAAATACATTAAAAATGAATACAGGCGACTAAACATGGAGGAGGATCTCCAAGTGGTGGTCTCCAAAATTAAACCAAGAATAGACTAGTGCTGTAAACATTGTGCCGACCAGTCTCATCAAGTGAGGTTAAAATGACAGGTGCAGACTAAGCTAAAGGAAAATGAATGAATGAATGAATTCCAACATAAAAAAACCACTAAATAAAATGCTAAATGAAAACATTGCACTTTCAAGATTGCAACTTTCTCACGATGCTGTTATTCATGTTTCTGTCTGTATCCCCGTAGTGGCGTGTAATATTGCGCTCATATAATTTATTAAAAAAAAAAATTACTGTAACAATGTAAATTAATTGCGACACCACAAAATAAACAATAGAGCATCATAAGAAAAGAGATGCCTTTTATTTTGTCCATGCGATCTATATTGTCACAGTATGGAGGACGAAACCTGCAAAAACAATAAATAAATAAATAAATACGCAAATTAATAAATAAATGAGTAAATAAATCCATAAATTCCTGAATAAATAAAACAATAAATAAATAAATACACAGATAAATAAATAAATATAAAAATCCACAAATTCCTGTATAAATAAATTTATTTATATAAATATAATTAATAGTGCGGGCAGAAAAAATAATTAAATAAGGAATAAGAAAAAACATCAACCTTCAGTTTCGCATTTTCATTTTCCCCCAAAATTCTTATAATTTATTTAATAATTTATCTGCCCGCACTATGAATTATTGATATATTTATTTATGCAGGAATTTGTGGATTTTTATATTTATTTATTTGCATATTTATTTTTTATTTATGCAGGAATGTATGGATTTATTTATTTATTTGCATTTTTATTTATTTATTATTTTTGCAGGTTTCGTCCTCCATATGCAGCGTTAGGTTTCCTGAATATTGATGTTTTTCTTTTCCTAAAGGTCAACGAAGGCGATGATGACACCGATTTGCAAATCTTCTGTGTGTCCTGCAGTCATTCAATTAACCCCAAGGTGGCGCTACGTCATATGGAAAGGTGCTATGCAAAGGTGTGTAATTATTGAAGTGTCTGTTTTAAATAATTGTAATGTTTTAATGGACATATTTAAATTTTCATGTTTTTTTTAATACATTTTTTTTTTCTTTTTAACTAGTATGAGAGTCAGACATCCTTTGGCTCCATGTACCCCACACGCATAGAGGGGTAAGAAAAAAAAGTATTAATATTTTAATTTAAAAATATATATTAATAAGATATACAAAGTTTTAATACATAAAATATTTTATTTTTATATTTAAGTTTTTAAGTAGGGCTGGGCCGATAAAACGGTATCGGTATTTATTGACCAAACACTTTACTTGAAAGCTCAGATTTGATTATCATAATTTGTTTTGTTTATAGAGTTTAACAAAGTTTAAAATCACATTTTATTTATCAAGTTTAAGAGTCTCTTTAAAACTTATGTTTATTTTATCATAAGCATAAGAGATGAGATATTTTTGTTTGTTTTTGACTATTAAAACGATCTGCCTTAGTAATGTTGGTAAATTAAAATAAAGTGGTTAAATAAAAAAATCCTAATATTCCTAAATGTATTGTAAAAAAATATTCAATAATTATTGTTCCCAAATGATATGAAACATTATATAATGATCATTTTTTTGCTGTATCGTGAAGTGAAATATTATTAGAATTTAAAGAGACTCTTTATATATATATATATATATATATATATGTATATTTTTATATAAATATATATATATATATATATATATATATATATATGTATGTTTTCATATATATATATATAATGTTGAAAACGGCATACTATTTTTATATGTAAATCATAATTACTTTTACATCTCTGCGATTAGAATGTTCACAACAACAGCATCTGTGAACAGCAAAAGAAATCTGTTGTTTCTTTAAATCTTAAATGTCACTTTTGATCAATTTATTGCGTCCTTACTGAATGAACATACTTGATCTTCTATCTTATGTAAGGATTATTGTATTTATTTAACAGTATTATTTCCTTATCTGTAAAATGAGGGAGAAAAATCACTAAGTACACCATTAATGCCTTTTAAAAATATCAAATAAAATACTTACAAACAATATTAATTTCTCTTATCATTTCTGCTCTCTTTCTCCATGTATATAGTGCTACACGGCTCTTCTGTGATGTTTACAATCCACAAAGTAAGACGTACTGTAAAAGACTGCAGGTCCTGTGTCCAGAGCACTCCAGAGACCCCAAGGTTATGCATTTCATACATAAGCACCTAATTTGCATAGATATCAAGGATGTTATTCCTAAATGCGAATGCTTTGCGTGCAGATTCCTGCAGACGAGGTCTGTGGGTGTCCACTGGTTCGAGATGTGTTTGAACCCACCGGTGAATACTGTAGAGTGTCCAAACGCAAGTGTAACAAACACTACTGCTGGGAGAAACTCCGCAGAGCTGAAGTCGACCTGGAACGAGTGCGAGTGGTCAGTACATTTGCTCTAGGGTTGCCAAGTGTCCCATATTGGATGGGACGCCCTGTAGAGGGTTTGCACTTATGTCAGCCATACTGAGGAAACTCGGATGTAAACAACAGCAGTACAATTTTCACAAAAAAAGTACTTTTCACAAAAACAAACGTGTGTGTGTGGGCAAACTTTATAACGACATTGTTTTATCCGTTTCTGACTCATCCGTGCAGAAAGGCTTGAATTAACTCCACAACAAATATATCAAATAGCCGTTGGAAAAGTTCTTACTGTAGTAAAGGAGATCTGCTTCATTTTTGTCTGTCACTGTGCTGTTCATCTACATGAGATGCAGCAGGAGAAGCTACACTCATCAGAGAACCAGCTCATTTGCATTAAAGGTGCAGGCAACAAAAACAGCTACAATGTCATAACAGCTAAAATTTCCAGTATACAGAAAGGTATAATAAATAATTTGATGGGTATTTTGACCTGTAAATTTACAGACACATTCTGGAGACACAAAAGACTTATCTTAAATTTTGAAAAGGGGTAAAATAGGTGCCCTTTAAATCAAGCAGCATTTTCTAGAAAAGTAAAAAATATTGTCGTAATTTTTAGAAATAATGTCAAAATTAAGTGAGTTTTTCATTAAAACAAGCGAAATAATCTAGTTTTCACTTTAAACAAGATTATTTTGCTTACCCCATTGGCAGATTATTTTGCTTGTTTTAAGGAAATACTCACTAAATGTTGACATTATTTCTAAAAACGATAATATTTTTTATTTGTCAAAAAAATGCTTCTTTAAGAATTTTTAGATGTTCGGACTACAAGCGAGACAAAAACTCAAAGTAGGAAAAGCATTTTCTGCAGTGTATTACCATTTCAAATTTTTATTATCATGAAAACTGTGATAAACTCACGTTAAATCCCAACATAAGCTCATTCTGAAAACGTAGCCCTATATACATTTCTGGAGATCGCGAATTATGTAGCCAGAAGTACGTATGGCTGCATTTTGTTTTTAAAACGAACGCTACGGGGCGGTATGACGCCGTTCCTTTCCGCGCTTGCCAGCTGACCGCTTACCTCCATATGGACGGCTTTCCTGCTGTTACCAGTTTGTCCAGTTAGCTCGTCATGTACGTCGGCGGACTTAAGACACAGAGAGGAGTTGACCACGACGACGGGGTTCGAGTCCGGTGAAGAACGGTTCCAGAAAGCGGGTTACAAAAACAGAAGCTGAAAAATAAAATAAACAAGTAAATAACAGGGTAAGAATGTGGTAATATCTGAAAACGTGGTAAAAATCAGGCGAGGGCTTTTCTTTTTCTGGATTGCTTTTGAAAACACTGTCTGTTGGGTTTAGGAAAGTGGGTGGGCGGGTCAATCTGTGTTTTTGAAAACATAATTGGTTGGGTTTAGGGAAGGAGGAGGGTGGGTCAGTCGATTGGTCAGTCATTCAGTCAGTCGACAGCGGCCTTTGGTGGATTTATGCGAGAACAGCAGGCGCGAATGGCACTCATGAGAAAAATTTGAGATCTGAAAAAGCATACACAGCGGCCTCTGGTGGATTCGTGAAACTGCAAAAAACTGCAAAAAAAATGCACCTCCTGGGATATATTTGGTGCTCTCCAGAAATGTATCAGCGGTACGTTTTCAGAATGAGCCTGGGTTGGTAAATCCTGTAACATGAAATCCTGCAAATTAAAGGCATGTTTACTGTATATAGGCAATTAATAAATATATATTTATATACACAGTTATTGTACAAATGTTGTATACGGAGCCTCTAAAGTGATGTGCAAAAAATAATAATAATAAAGACTTTCGCATGCAAACATATCGACAGAGCAGAGATCAACATCCAATAATGCAATTCACAACCGTAAATAAATGGCAAACACTTGCAAATCACAAAATACAGAAACTGTTAATTAACAGATATTTTTTTACAGTGTATGTCTTTAATCATTTCACCTCTTCTTTTCCTTCAGTGGTACAAATTGGATGAATTGTTTGAGCAGGAGCGCAATGTGAAAACAGCCATGACGAATCGCGCAGGACTGATGGCGCTCATGCTGCACCAGACAATTCAACACGACCCAATTACCACTGACCTGAGAACCAGCAAAGACCGATAAGGTTACAGCCATTCCCTTTCATCATCTGTTCACGTTTTTATTTATTCCGTTTGCACTTTTAACCATGAAGCCATTTTTCTTTTTGATGTTACAGAGAAATGAAGAAGTCCTCCTGAAGTCGCCTCGCGTTTGTGAAGATTTGTTCACAGTTAGTGTCTTAGCAATTTTTTTCGAAAATTGATTTTTATTTAGTGTTTTTTTTTTTTTTCTGTACAAATATTTAAACATTCTTAAAGGGAAAGTCCACCTAAAAATTTTTATTCTGTCATCATTTACTCATGCTTCACTTCTTAAAATGTTTAAAACTGGTAACCCTTGAACTCCATATTTGTTTTTCTTACTATGGATATCAGTGGTTACCCATTTCTAACATTCTTCGAAATATCTTCTTTTGTGTTCACCGGAAAAAACTAAAGTCATAAAGGTTTGAAACCACTTGAGATTGAGTAAATAGTGAGTACATTTTTATTTTTGGGTGACATATCCCTTAAAATTGATTAACTTGAGAGCAAAATGTGATTTATAAATTTTTAATGCAAGTAAATGATGATGATGATGATGATAATAAATAAAGAAAACTAATTAACCTTATTAATAAAACAAGACATAATATATGCCAACAGAGTAAGACTGCTTAGCATAAAATTAGACTTAAAATCATTTTGTTTCTAAGTAATCACGCACCTTGATTTTGAAGAATGTTAAAATGTTTTTACTAGAAAAGAGCAAAGACACTATGTAAGAAAAATATTTTTAGCAGTGAAACTAATTCATATACAACATTCATCATGTTTCTGTGTTCATGTAATCGTTGGCTTTATTCTTTGAATGGTGCTGTGACAATTTGTTGTGCTTTTAGATTTTTTATCTCATAATCCTGTATTGTGCATTAAAAGGTGAACCGAAGAAAGACTAAAATATTATTTTGTAGCTGGTGAAATGTCATTTGTCTTTAGATTGCATTTCTTATCACATAAAGGAATTGTTTTAACCAATCACATTGGTTTACTGGGTTGATAAATATACATTTCTCTTTAGTTCAAATTTAGCGATTTATTTTTTTATGTTATAAAGATTTCCAAATGTGAATTAATTAGCAAGAAAATTTAGGTTTTAGGAACAAAGTTTAGGCTCATAAACTTTATTTTAATACTTCCACACTGAAAAAATTATCAGTTAGTCATAACATGTGTTTTTATTTAATTGTAACTTATTAAACTAAGTTTATCATGTTCTAACTTAATTTGATAAGTTAGGCAAGCTGTTTTAAGTCAGTTTAATAAAGTATAAGTTCATCTTTCATTTATGGAACATAACCGTTTCACTGTACGGTATGTATTATTGTTGTTATTATTACAATTTGTTATTAAATTACTTGGCCATAATTGCTCCATGACATGTGAAATGTCAAAATGATACTTTTGCTCTGGTCTTTGGGCCTGACTGGAATAACAAGAATCTGAGGTGAGATAAATTGGTTTATGAATAATTTATAACAAGAATAATGACAAAAGTTAAGTAAAAAAACAGGAATAGAGAGTAAATGTTAAAGCTATTATACATTAGCCAAAATACAAAATTATATCTCGCTTCCTGCAACCGATCGGTTCTGAAGCAAAACTAATCTGAATATTAATCAGGCTGTTTAATTTTGAGAAGATTAATAAATTATACGTAAGCATTTAATCCTCTCGGAAATTGACGTTTAAATGTAAAACTCAAAGGCGTTTTGGCGTTTGTATGTTTAGCATATCGTGTGTGTGTGTGTGTGTGTGTGTGTGTGTGTGTGTGTGTGTGTGTTTGTGCTCTAAATATTAAAGTAAGCTATACGACAAAATCAAATACTTATTATTTTATTATTTATATTTTATTCTAATATAGGTTTTATTTATCTAGGCAAGTGGGTCGCGTATTTGTGGGGTCTAGAAACATTTAAATGTAGCGATGCGTAAGAGTGGGCGATATATAGAAATTATTTATGTTCTTACAAACTTATCATCAAAGAATGTGCGAGAACTTGCTGTTATTGTGGCTAGATAGAGGCGGTAATGCTGTGCATCATTGCTTTTATCAGGAGGATATATTTTAAGAATATTTCTGCACGCTGACTGACTAAACGCGACTCCAGCGCTAAATTTAATTGTTCGAAAGCTTGGGACTTCCTACGACGCCCGAGTCTGCGCGTGCGCAGTAGAATCACCGAAAGTATCGCTGATCGGGGAGAACGAGGCGCAGACGAACGGCTCGATCGAGTGCGTGAGACGCGATGAGGTAAGACTGTCAAAATACTGGCAAAATATCCGCGTGTTTGATTTTGTGCACGGCCAAATCGCGTGTTTATAAAATGAAGATAACGTCATAATTACGAGATATCGCTGTGTTGTTGATATTCGAGAGATCGGCGTGGTTTCCGTGCAGCAGAAAGCGTTCAGAAAGTCGTTTCGAGGCTGCACCGCTGAAAGCAATGGGAGTGTGCAAGGGGAGGGTCACAACACTGAAGGGGGGGCCGCTGGAGCTCATTCAGCACAGCGAAATGGACGTTCTGGAGTCGTGTAAATAAACTTATCGTGTCCTTATAGTGTTACACGAATAATAAGGGACGCTGTCAATGAAATACGCTTGTCAAACGCGCGGTTTTCGGCACTATTGTCGTTAAATGTCACGTCATATAAAGAGTGTTTGTGATCGCGAGTCGGGACCACATTCCTCCAGCAGCGAGCGAGCGATCTGTAATGGAGGCTGGCGAAAACTCGTGTCGATTTTTACGATGTGTTAACTGAGCTCGCCGATAGTTTTTAATTATGTTATCGCCTGGTGTATGGGTTGGGAGTTGCACGGGGTTGCAAACTATATTACAACTTTAAGTTTTTAATTAGTTTATTGGTCGCTATATTAAAATTAATCGTCTGTTCAGTTCTTTTCATGGAATCGATGACGCGTTTTTTGCACGATCAATAGGGATCGTGTCACGAGTGTAAACACTTACATTTAAAATTATTTATATTGAAATGTATGCATATTTTTAATATTTATGTCGAGCGTAATCTGTCATAGCATCTCTAGTCAATTTAATTAAAAACGAATTTTATTTAAAACAAATACAGTATTGTCACCTTTAACATTTTGCAAAAGGCATCTAAATATTAATCCTGTATAGTAAATATACATAGTTCGCTTCGTTTCTGTTTCGTTATTATGACATTATTAGGACACTTGTCATGCTGTCAAAACAACAGTGCCATTATCACAGTTAACACAGTACAAACACAACGATGATTACCAAATCAAAACAAACGATTTTAGATTCTGTTGCATCCTATTATAAGGACAATGACAAAGTTTAATTGTTGAAACTTTATTAAACGTTAACTTTTTATGATGTGTTATTTATTAGGTTTCATTTGGTTGAGAATAATTAACAAATACTTTCGCTTTTAAAGTTAATTGTGGCTTAATATGATTGCACTGTTCTGTACTTTTATATCAGCTAGTTCTGTTTATTTGCAACAGTATTTATGAAGAAATATGCTATTTGTTCATCTCATTACAAATGTTGCGTTTCATGATTAGATGGGAGGTTTTGGTCATTAAGTAAGTACCTTTAACATTTTGCATGAGGCATCTGGTAATCTTGTATATTAAATATGCACCGTTCGCTTCGTTTCTG
>CAIGQV010017835.1:26024097-26050445 GCA_903798115.1 Danio jaintianensis | reverse complement strand
CATACTTGGCCACACTACACTTCACTTCACTTCACTTCATATTTGAACTTTCTCCTTAATAATATAATTTCAGAAAAGCTTTTTTTTTGTCAATTGTAAATAGGGAAGTCATATTAGCAGCCAAATGACAATCGAAGTACGACATTGTTCACAGTTAGTTAAATAATGCTAATGTTGATTTGAAGTCACACTTGCATGCGATTTCAGACCGACTATTCAAAGTAGTGAGGTAAACAATAGAGCTGCACAATATATTGTTTTAGCATCGATATCGCAATGTGCGTAGATATTGCAAAGATATGCAATGTTGAGTCTGAATTATAGTTGAGCAGGAGCTACAGAATTCTATTTAATCACTGTATTTGTATGGAATTGATATGATTTATGCAAAAAAAAAATCTTACTTACAATTTTTGTCTTGTTTCTGGTCCAAATATCTACATTTCAAAGCGAAAACCAGATTATTTCACTTACCGCACTGGCAGATAATTTAGCTTGTTTTAAGGAAAATCTCTAAATTGTGACTTATTTCTTCTGACGGTGAAAACAAAACATTTTGTACAACTATGTACAATTATGTAACAACATAATTTTTTTTGTGGTAATTAAATTTCTGTACCTGAATACTTTTAGATTCCCCAGAAAACTATCAAATAGTGCTATTCAAACTATCTATTGAAACTGTGTTCATATTGCAATATTTATCGCAGAAAAATAAAATATTGCAATATCAGATTTTTCCAATATCGTGTAGTAAATCACCTAGTAAATAATATTGGGAATATTGGGTCACAAGTTGTCACTGTTCAAAAATAAACGAATGTGCGAATATAAAACCAATTTTACCTCAACAAAATAACAAGGTGGATGGATAAACAACAAACAAAAGCCAAAATGTACACACAAAACGGGAATACACAATCAAAAATAACACTTGCAACTTTATTTTTGTACTACACCAAACGCCAACCAACACGCTCTCCTTAATCTTCCAGTCCATCATGCTCAATTCAATTCAAGCTGGTTTGTATAGCGCTTTTCACAACAATTATTGCTTCTTATAATCAAAATCAGAAGGTGTAAGGTGGACAGGATTATGCTTGCTTGTTTAATTATGATTATGCCATTATGCTTGCTTGTTTACTGTTGGTTACTAGGTTACCAATACTGCCAGTTAGCCACTCTAACAGCTTGATGGAAACGCACATGGTTCACATTTGGGATTTTTTCCTTTTTTTGCAAACTTTGAAAAGATTCGCTTCACGTTAGGATGGTAAGCCGGATACTGTCATGTAAAAGAAACCAGTTTGAGAGGATTTGAGATTTGTGACACATTGTGATATCCTGCTAGAATTAGGCATCACAAGTTGGGTACGCTGTGGTCCTAAAGGAATTGGATGGACTGTTTTGTCCAAATTGTGGCAAGAGCACCAACATACTTACACCATCAGTCAGAACTGTTGATACTTTGTTTTTTTCAGGCTTCTCCTTTGTTTTTTTGCGCTTCCCTCTCACGTTTGTCTGTTTCTGAAAGGATGTCAGAAGCACTTCAATAATCACGCGCATGTTATTATCATCAGCTCAAGTTCGTTATTTCAAATATAGACACGCAGCAAGCGCACGCGAGCTCTTTAGAGAAAGTGAAACCGCTTGTGCTTTTAGACAGCCTTTTAAAAAACAACAGGACACGGCAGATTTTGCTGTTCTTGGCTTTGTGGCTGCGCATCTAGCTCCGCTTTTTGGTACCCTTTTGTTGTGCTAGGTACCCTTTGGAAAGAAACGGTTAGCTTTTTGGTACCTTTTGACAGTGGAAACGGACATAAAAGTGTACCGAACTGTACTGTACCATACCACTCAGTGGAAACGGGCTATTACAGTGTGGAAATTGAGTCCCATAAGAGTAGGCAACTTTTTTCCAATCCTCTTTTGTCCAATTTTGATAAGTCTCAGTTTTATGACTATATTTAACAGCTCATCTGCTTCAAAGTTTGCTATGTTGTCTGTTCAGAGATACTCTTCTGCAGACGTTTGTTGGGTTATTTAAGCTGCTGTATCCTTTCAATCAGCTCAAACCTGTCTGGTCATTCTCCTTTGACCTCTGTCATCAAGGAATTTTGCCAGCAGAACAACCAATCTTTATATATTTTCTATTTTTCCAGACCATTCTTTGTAAACCCTTAAGATATTATGTGAAAATCCCAGTAGATCTGCAGTCTCTGGTATGCTTAGACCAGCCGGCCTGGCACCAACATCATTTAAAATCTTTTTCTTTCCCATTTTCATTTTGAACTTCAATTGAATGCATTTAATTGCTGCCATTGATTGGCTGAAGAGATGTTTGCGTGAACAAGCAGTTTTATTTAACACAACAGAGTTATTTGCATCAGTGTCTAGGATGTATAAAAGTACATTTTGCACACAAGCAGAAATTTATATTAGTTTACACCTATTGCCTTTAATGAATACATTGATTGGTGCTTGATCATTACTGATGAAATATATTTGGAAACGTAAACCTGTTCTACAGTTTCGTATCTTAACAAAATGTTTTTATTAGTTGCTCAAAAAGATAAAATATATAAATTTGTGTTAAAATTAAGAGTCTGTTATAAGTTCCTTATAGGTTTGCTAACTTAATCTCACTCAGCAACTCATCTAACTGAAAACAAATTCACCTCTAACTCAGATTTGAGCTTTCAAATCTTTGCCAATTTCAAATCTTTTGTGATATCAATATATCCAGGATATTTTTGGTTGATCTTTTCACTCAGAATGTACTTTTATGGCATTATTTAAAAAAGGTATTAGTGTTTTCAGACTTTTAGACCTTTCTGAGAATAATTCTATGAACATTTACAGTCATTTGATAGCTAAAAGCGTGACATGACATGAAGAAATCAAGATTCAGTTTTGGTTATGTCCATGCTTCTGAACATGTTCAGATATTCATATCACACATTATTCAGTTTATAAAATGGCTTTTGTGCTTGTTTTCACAGTCCGAAAGTAAAACGGGGCAGAGGTCGACCTCCTAAAATAAGACATGGACTTACTCGATCAGATTTCAAGAAAGGACTGCATGCGGATCGCACTATGAAGAAAAAGGTACTTGTAACATCTCCTGATTTTCTTAGCATTTGCATTATGATGTACTATTATAGTTGTGAGAAGCATGACATAATAATTCATATTTAAACATTTTTGAAAATTGTACTTTTGTTTTCTAAAAAGAGCAAGTGAAGAACTGTTGGACTATTTTCATATTCAGTCGAGGGCAAAATTATTATCCCTCCTGTGAAATGTTTATTATTATTTTTTTTAATATTTCTCAAGTGATATTTATTGGAGCAAGGACATTTTCCACAGTATTTCCTATATTTTTTCTTCTGCAGAAAGTCTTATTTGTTTTATTTTGGCTTGAATAAAAGCAGTTTTAATTAAAAAATATATATATTATTAGCCCCCTTAAGCAATATTTTTTTTCGATTGTCTACCGGACAAACCATCATTATAAAATGGAATTGCCTAATTATCCTAATTTACCTAGTTAAGCCTTTAAATTTCACTTTACGCTGAATAGTAGTATCTTGAAAGATATCTAGTAAAATATAATGTACTGTCATCATGGCGAAGATAAAAGAAATCAGTTATTAGAAATTAGTTATTAAAACTATTATGTTTAGAAATGTTGAAAAAAAAATTCTCTATTAAACAGAAATTGGGGATAAAATATAAAATAATTCATATTTAACAGGAGGGCTAACCATTTTTCTGAGAAAACGTATTTCTAAAGGTGCTGTTGAATTGAAATTTCACCGGATGTTGGTAACAACCAAAGAAATCCATATATGCAAAGAAACCAAAATTAATTAGTTTACAAATTAACTTATGCGTAATAAAATGAAATGACGCAGAGAAAAAGTATTGAACACATGAAGAAAGGGAGGTGTAGAAAGGCAGTGAAAGCCCAGACAGCAGCTGAAATCTCTCAGTAGTTCTTCAGCAACCCTCTGCTCTTCCTCATTGTGAATGAATATTAGCTGTTTCAGTCCAACATCTACATTATCAGGATGATAAAGATGAAACCAGGGTGGACATTTCAGCAAGACAATGATCAAGCTGTAGAATGGCCCAGCCAATCACCTGACTTGAATACAATATAAAATACTAGTATCTTGAAAAATATCTAGTAAAATATTATGTACTGTCATCATGGCAAAGATAAAATAAATCAGTTATTAGAAATTAGTTATTAAAACTATTATATTTAGAGATGCGTTTAAGAAATCTTCTCTGTTAAACAGAAATTGGGGATTAATATTTAACAGGAGGGCTAATAATTCTTCAACTGTAAATCATAAAATACATTGGTGTTTAATCTGAATGAATGCATAACTTTTTTTTTTCTTTGTGTTGTTTTGGCATATATAGAGGGTTGGATCCCTAATGAATCGCAAACGTTCAAATTTATCCCGAAAAGCCACTTCCATCTCAGATCCATCGCACAAGGCTGAAGTTTTACCCAGAACCCGCCAGAGAATCGTTCGCAGCTCAACATCCACGCCTCAAAGTCCCAAACAGGTCCCAGACTCTCCAGCAGGGGGCAGCAGCGTTGAATTTAACAGCCCTCCACGCCTCACGAGGGTCTCGCCGCTCAGTATCGACACGTCCAGACGCAGCTTCATTCACTCTCCTTCTGTTAAAGTGGGTAATGTCACCCAGCAGATAATCAGCACTGAACCTGGGAAAGATGCCTCTGAGCTGCCGCTTCGACTTTGGCTTTGTCCTTCTCTGGAGCCCATTAGCCCTACACAAACTCAGGAAATGCTCTCGGAGCAAACCGTAGGGTCACCAAATTTTCCAGAGGCTTCGCTAAATGGAACAATGACGGTGAAGGAGAGTCTTCCTCTGCTCAGGTGAACAAAGCTAACTTATTTTATATTTACAAGAACTAGGGATGTGCGATATATTGTTTACGATATTATCATAATTGTTGTGATAACAGAATGTGTGCTGACACTGTGTCGCTCACTTTGAGAAACAAAAATGTCTTGAGAGTCCAAAAGCATTCCCTGAGTAATGAAGCCTAGTAGAATATACAGTGGGGGAAATACGTAAGTATTGAACACGTCACTATTTTTCTCAGAAAACGTATTTCTAAAGGTGCTGTTGACTTGAAAGTTTCACCAGATGTTGGTAACAACCAAAGAAATCCATATATGCAAAGAAAACAAATCTAATTAGTTTACAAATGAAGTTATGCGTAATAAAATGAAATGACACAGGAAAAAAGTATTGAACACATGAAGAAAGGGAGGTGTAGAAAGGCAGTGAAAGCCCAGACAGCAGCTGAAATCTCTCAGTAGTTGTTCAGCAACTCTCTGCCCTTTATCAGTGTAAATAAATATTGTCCAACATCTACATTATCAGGAGGATGAAGATGAAACCAGGGTGGACATTTCAACAAGACAATGATCCAAAACACCGCCAAGGAAACTCAAATGCTTTCAGAGAAAGAAAATCAAGCTGTAGAATGGCCCAGCCAATCACCTGAGCTGAATCCAATAGAAAATACAAAATAAAGCTCAGATTTGATAGACGAGACCCACAGAACCTTCAAGATTTTCACACTGTTGAAGTTTGTGGAAAAACTCACACCTGAGCAATGCATGTGACTTCATTCTCCATATGAGAGGCATCTTTAAGCTGCCATCACCAAAAAAAACTTTTATAAAGTGTGAAATATGTTTCAGTAGTTCAGTACTTTCTGTTTTTTTGTTTTGTTATATATTTATTGTTTGGGTTTTTAACAAAATCTGGTTCAATTCCATGTCAACAGCTCCTTTAGAAATATTATTCCCAGGGAAAAACATGACGTGTTCAATACTTTTCCCCCACTGTAGTTATAATTAATGACCCTATCCGCTTGTTAAGTCATGGTGCATAAAATCATGGTGCACGCAACAGTCTCTGGACTTGCTGCCTCTCAAATACCAAAATGTAAAAGATTTATAAAAAATTAATTACTTTCTGGCCATCTGATATTAGGCATGGATATATATATATTGCAATCATGATTTTCGAAAGTATTACATCACTTTGTAAACCTTAATTATTACCATTTGATGAGCCTCCCCATACAGTTTGATAAAGCGCTTGGACCCGGAAGCCTCTTCGCGTGACGTCACACTTAACAAGCAGATAAATCAAGTTATGTCTAAAGGTGCACCAAATTTTCTTCAACCAAAAATTGTCATGGCTGTAAATGGCTGAAGGAAAGAAATGGTTGAAAAAGAATGAAAAAAAAAAGCTATGATGCGCTACAGTGTTCAGCGCGCTGGTTTCAGTTGCCAACCACAGCAGTAGAGACGCCACTGATGAGCTTGCACATACGCCATTGTCAAAGTTCATAATAGCTCAATATTTCCACCAACAACCATGCTACTTAAGTCACTTAAATCACCTTACTTCCCCATTCTGATGCTCGGTTTGAACTGCAGCAGATCGTCTTGACCATGTCTATATGCCTAAATGCATTGAGTTGCTGCCATGTGATTGGCTGATTACAAATTTGTGTTAATGAGCAGTTGGACAGGTGTACCTATTATAGTGGCCAGTGAATGTATGTTATATTTAATTTGAGTGAATCATCCATTATTACTTGTCACGGACAAAAGTGAAGAATGGGGGACGTGGGGGAGTTGGGTAGATTGGGGCCCCCAGAGTTACTATTAGGGGCCCCAAAACGGCGTGGTCCTTTAGAATCGTCCTAACTTTCCACCCCCTAGTGGTGCCCCTGATTATTGAAGAAATAATACTTTTTTTTTGTCTGTATTGCACACCAATACGCCTAAATAATATTATCCAAGATCTTCCTGACTATAATAACACATCAAATGAATTCTCGTTCCCCAGTGAATGTGAAGGATGCGGATGTCCCTTTTCAGCTCAGAAGCATGGAGACACTTTGTGCTACAGATGCAGAATTAAAAGTATGTGCATTTGTAATTATAGACTTTATTTCCGTATAAACAAACAATCATAATATGTTAAGATTTGTGTCATTTCTTCATTTTATGCAGAAGAGAAGAAGCGGTCTCCTCCAAACATTTTGTTTAGGAAGGTATGTACATCTGCTACGTCTAATATAAATATGTTTTTCAATGCTAAGCCTTGCTGGAAAACAAATATTATCATGTCATGTCCCTGTCCATATATTAAAAACGAGACACCAAATGAAATGTACTAAATTGAATTATATACATAGAAAGCAAATTAAATACAAGTAAAATGTCTAGTTTTGTCAGAATATGGGTGAAATAATGCTCCGTCGTCATTACGAGACTAGATAAAGTGATAATATGCACAAATGAAAAAGACATCATCATAATCGTACATTTATATAGTATTATATACTGTATAAAACAAGAATAAATGAACTCAGATCTTATTTAAAATTATTTAAAAGCTGTTAGGGCATGGTCTAACAGGGTTGTGCTTATTTTCTTAATGAGTTATGGGTGTGTTTTGAGAATAACGTGCATTAAACCAATCAGAGTCTCATCTCCCATTCCCTTTAAGAGTCAGTTGTGACGCGCCATGGCGAATTTGCTATTTACATGGCGGACTTTGTAAGTGGAAAAACTGAACACTTCACTAGCGAGAAAACAGTTAAACAGACCATCTGCAGCGCGAGGATAAAGAACGAGCCTCCTCCATTCGGCCTCTTTACTTTCTCTTTACTTTACTTTTACTCTTTACTTTACTCCTTTACTTTCATGGAGTAAGGAAATGGTGGAAAGTCACTCCACTGAAGACATTTATTAGCCTACATATTTAATTTCGTATTTTGTTTAAGCGCAAAGATTTGTTTCAAAACTATTTCTAAATTCAGTTCTAATTTCCAGAAAACGAATAAATGAACAATAAAAAGGAAGTGTGGTCAAAAAACTGAGTTATATCCAAACACACGTCCTATTCTTATTCCCCATATGGTGATGCATAAGTCTCCAAAACCCGACAGGTGGACAAATCTAAACTTGTTTTTATTAAATCAAATATAAATATGCATATAATAAATAATACTGCTAATAATAATAACATTATACAAATGCATTTGTGTATTGCTGTACATGCTGTGTGTATTAAGCAATGTGTAAGGATTTTGGACACGCATAGGTGCATAACGAACATGCTCTTTAAATGACAAAAACTCCTTTTTTCTTTTCTCTTTTTTTTTCTGTAGTTGGTCAATGGCGTGATCTATTTAAGTTGTCTCAAAATAGCAACGTGTCAACAATGCGCCTTAACACACCTCCTTTTTAGACCAGCACACCCATGAGTGCACAAAATGGCCCAAATGGATTTGCTATTAAAACAACGTGGTGCAAAACATAAAAATGACAGTTGCGCTGGTTTGAAAATAGCAATACATCGCACCATACACACTTTGCGCCTTATTGCGCCAGGTGTATAATAGGGCCCTTAATATGAAACATCAATCAATTAAGCTTTAATTATAAAGCACTTTTAAACCCCAAAGTGCTGTACAGAAGACTAAAACTTAAACAGGAGTTAAAATACGATTTAAAAAATACTTAAGAAACCTTAAACCAAATAAATGAATACCCAAAATATCAACCTGGGGTTTAGATCCAAGATGGCGCCAGTGTGCATGGCTTACCATCTGTCCCAAATGTTAATTCTATACTGGTGTATGATCACCAAACGCTATTTAAACATTACGTGGAGGACAGTGGCATAATGTTAAGTTTTAAAATAGCAATTAACATATTTTAAGAATATTTAAATGATCATCTGTTTCATTTGGAATGAGAAATTGCTATTGCTGTTTAACTTAAAAATAATGTCAGATAAAAATTTTAAACTAAAAATATTATTTCATGTCTTGTATTATTTTTTCTTTTTTTTTTTCTTTAATTGTTATTGCCAGAGAGTCCATTTATGGCCTGAAACACTAGTTTTGCTTGTGCCTCTGTGTTTATGTTTAGATGTAGAGCTTTGGCGATACTTTTGTGTCATAATATTCTAACTAACCTAGTTTCTCTTTTATTTCACTCTCACTCTTCAAGCTAGAAATTTTTTTATCACTTTAAATAGCAAAACAAAGTCCAGTTTATTCTTATTTTTAATTTTCTTACTCGTTCTTGAATACTTCTTTTTGTTTTTATTTTTTCTGATTCTGTTGAATGTAATACCTTAGTTTGTCATATTCCTTTATTTTTGTTATGTTATTTTATGCTTAATTATTATTATTTTTAAGGTGCGGCAGGATCAGTGGGAGGTTGGGAAAACAAAACATCCAAGAAAGCAAATGCTGGTAATAATATCATTCATGCCGTCAGTGGGCTGAAATGTGAAACTGCGCAAAAGCATTGCCAAAGATCATCAAGTATTCCCTCAGGAGCTGAAATACTTCTCACCTAAACAAATTGTCATTTTATTTTCCAACAGAAACAGCAAAGATATGGGAAAATTGAAAAAGCGGTGAGTGTCTGTGCTTTATGGGGCTAACTCAGTGTGTAATTTGTGTACTAGTTAGAGATTTAGTGATATACCGATGGCTTCTGAAATAATATATTGCTGATTGTGTTTTTTGCTATTACCTTGTCTGGTTTAGGCCTCTTGGAAAAATACATATGCAACCCAGGCTTATTGGGAATATGTGCCCAGGGCTAGATTTTTGAGAACTAAGAACTACTTCTTGCAGTTTTTGTTTTCACATATCCACTAGAGGGCGGCGTGTATATTTCTGACAATCTCAAATATCAGATTCCCTAGTTTTTCAGGATTTTTTTTGCGATTAAAAATGACTAATATTGTGGTGGTAATTCCCAGAAATTTTGGAAATATTAAAATTATTAATAAAAATATATATATAAATATAAAAAATTATATTTCAGCGGCCATCATCCTTGAACCAATCTCCATCATTGTAAGTTGCTTGCTTTTCTATCTGTTCTATTGTTCTGTTTGTTAGATGTTTGCTCCCACTTTCTTTTGCCGTCTAATACGGGTCAAGCACACGAAGCGCCCAATTCGTGTCGTGTCATTCTCTCGATTTGCACCACAGAATGTCTAATCGGTTCTTTGCATTGACTTAACATGTAAATCACTCGTGATTGACGTTTCATCCGTGTCTGCTTACTGCATAGGCTGCAAAACAATTTCACCTTTCATGTAATGTTATGATTGTGAGGGGGCAGGTGAGACGTCATTTTTCAAGAGACACTCAAATACATCAGGTGCGCTGCGTCTGCAACATCTATAAGTCATGTAAAACAATTAATTGCAAAGTGAAATAAATATAATTTTATTATATGGTTTAGAATTGGATGTTTCATGAGATTATTTAAATTTTTGGCGATTATTTTGTGTTTAAATTAAGAATTTTGCAAGATCACAAAAAAATTGGGACTTTTTGTCGATTTTGTATTGGATTCAGCGTTCGCAAAATTGTGAAAACTAGGGGGTCTGAAATATGTTACTGGGGCACATTTTCTAATGCATGCCATTTCTCATAAATCCACCAGAGGCCACTGTGCACTTTTCTGAAAATGTCCATGTCCTTCTTGTGCTCTTCTGTGAGAGAAGCCAGTTGGCTTGTTGTCATGCACAATATATCAGCTTGAAATTGACCGACCCACACACCCCCTTCCCTAAACCCAACCGATAGTGTTTTTAAAAGCAGACTAGAATAGAAAAGCCATCACGGCCGCATGCTTCTACCATGATGTCACACTGCTTTTTTTGGGTGTTGTTTTACCTGGTTTCTGGAACAGTCCTTCATTGGACTTGAACCCCAGTCCACTCCGCGTCCCAAGACTAACGCCATTTGTGCTGAGCTACTGAGCAAATCAGTCCTATCTGAAAAGCCGTGCATATGTAGGTACGGCCCCGTAGCATTCATTTTACACACAGAATGCAGCCATATGTACCAGCGAGCACATTTGTTGGTTCTCAAAAATGTAGCCCTGGGCACATTTTCCCAATGAGTTTGTGTTGTAAACATTTCAGTTGGAAGTACATCAATATACTGAAATATAAGTTATCAACTTTCGATTCAAGCTGACTGTAAAAGTAATATACATTCACTGGCCACTTTATTAGGTACACCTTACTAGTACCGGGTTGGACCCCCTTTTGACTTCAGAACTGCCTTAATCCTTTGTGGCATAGATTCAACAAGGTACTGGAAATATTCCTCAGAGATTTTGGTCCATATTGACATGATGGCATCACGCAGTTGCTGCAGATTTGTCGGCTGCACATCTGGTGACTGTGGAGGCCATTTAAGTACAGTGAACTCATTGTCATGTCCAAGAAACCAGTCTGAGATGATTCACGCTTTGACATGGTGCATTATCCTGCTGGAAGTAGCCATCAGAAGATGGGTGCACTGTGGTCATAAAGGGATGGACATGGTCAGCAACAATACTCAGGTAGGCTGTGGCGTTGACACGATGCTCAATTGGTACTAATGGGCCCAAAGTGTGCCAAGAAAATATCCCCCACATTATTACTACACCACCACCACCACCAGCCTGAACTGTTGATACAAGGCAGGATGGATCCATGTTTTCATGTTGTTAACGCCAAATTTTGACCCTACCATCCGAATGTCGCAGCAGAAATCGAGACTCATCAGACAAGGCAATGTTTTTTCCTAACTTCTATTGTCCAATTTTGGTGAGCCTGTGCGAATTTTAGCCTCAGTTTCCTGTTCTTAGCTGACAGGAGTGGCACCCGGTGTGGTCTTCTGCTGCTGTAGCCCATCCGCCTCAAGGTTGGACGTGTTGTGCGTTCAGAGATGCTCTTCTGCATACCTCAGTTGTAACGAGTGGTTATTTGAGTTACTGTTGTCTTTCTATCAGCTTGAACCAGTCTGGCCATTCTCCTCTGACCTCTGGCATCAACAAGGCATTTGCGCCCACAGAACTGCCGCTCACTGGATATTTTCTCTTTTTCGGACCATTCTCTGTAAACCCTAGAGACGGTTGTGCATGAAAATCCCAGTAGATCAGCAGTTTCTGAAATACTCAGACCAGCCCGTCTGGCACCAACAACCATGCCACGTTCAAAGTCACTTAAATCACCTTTCTTCCCCATTTTGATACTTGGTTTGAACTGCAGCAGATCATCTTGACCATTTCTACATGCAGTTGCAGTTGCTGCCATGTGATTGGCTGATTAGAAATTTGTATTAACGAGCAGTTTTACAGGTGTACCTATTAAAGTGGCCGGTGAGTGTATATTACAATTTACATTGGCAATGAAAATTCAGAAATGTGGTTCAACCAGCATACTAAGAGCCACAGAAAATTTCAAAAGAAAAAAGTTATAAATATTACAGTCTTGCTTTTTAAAAAGTAACTAAATGTGGTACTTAGCTACTTTATAAAAAAAAGTTACGCGTTAATAATTAATTATAATAGTAATAACTTTGCGTTTTTCATCTGGACTGGGCTTCTTTGTAACGACATAAGAAAAAAAACAACATATGTTTTTGAAAATGCACTGCTCTTTTACACCGGAAGTGAAATATAAAGTTAATAACCCAATTCACATTTGTACAGTTGATGTACAGCTCTATCAAACCTTTCTGGTTTTCATGAAGAATAGGATGCATGAATAAACATCTCTTCAGCAATGAATATCCTGAGTTTCCACAGTTTTTAATTCCTATCAATTTTACTGAAGGATACTGAATCTGTTTTTGTGCAAGTGACATGAGTAAATACATGTTCACATTTAAGTTTGAACTGCAGGTTACTTGTGTTATGTGTTATCCCCAACACTGATTGCAAGTGTTGTAAATAATACTTGTTTAGTGCAAAAATGAACATATTTTACCTGCTGCAACCTTTCCAGTGTAGATTACCTGTGCCTAAATTACTGATTTTGGCTTTTATTGTGTGTATGTTTTAGGATGATTTGCCTGATGGTGATGATTATAATGATGCTGACTACTGGGTAAGTGAGTGCAGTGCAGTGTTAAATTCAACGTCACTGTTGAAATCTCTCACACAGCACAAAATATTAGCCTTTTATACTTTGACTGTATTAAATAATGATTGTTGCATGGGATGTTTTAAACCCATACGGGTTAATAAATCACATTTAATACACAAATATCTAAGGTCCCTGAATTAACAACATGATCAAAACTGAATAACCTCTGTGCACAATCTACTCCGTGAATGTGTCAGTGGATTGATGGTTCATATTTCTAAAAATACGTGTTATATTTGTAGACTTTGTTGCTTTGAAATCATTTTTGCTGATTTAAAAAAAAAAAAAAAAGTAAGAATAACCGATTTACTTAATAGTCCATAATACAATTTTTTTTAATTGAGTCAAAAAGTGAATATCACCTGATTTCGATCATCTCTCAGTTGTCAATACATTGCATAAAATATATTTTGACCAAGCTGGAAGGGCATCCGCTGCGTAAAACATATGCTGGATAGGTTGGCGGTTCATCCCGCTGTGGCGACCCCAGATTGATAGAGGGACTAAGCCGAAAAGAAAATGAATGAATGAATGAATATTTTTGCCAAAAATAAAAAATACAGAGGTTTAATTATAAAACTAAGCATTTAAATATAATTTAACTAACATATTTTACTAAAGATAAAGTAATATTTATATGCATTTTATGACAATAGTCTGTTATTCTGTTATAAAAATTACTTCTTAGCCATATAAATATAAGCAACTTTACCAAATTGTATATTTTTGCTTAGTTTAGTTCTCAATTTTCTATTCTAATTCTAATATTTCTCTCCATATTCTTCTTCATTATGCGATATGTGCTATTAGCTATTTGGGCCTGGTGTATCAAATAATGAAACTCAATAAAAAAAAAGTTCGATAAACGTCCAAAAATCAATATTCTAACTATGAATGAAAATTTTTCTGGTTATTTCTGAACTCCTCTTCTATCTGACATGATAACATCAGTCTTTAATTAATTGAAAGCAATCATTTCTCTGTCTGCTTTTGTTTTTAGCGTTTAAAGAAGCGTAATCGCAGGATGTGCCGGCGGTGTGACGCCTGCCTTCGCGATGAAGACTGTGGGAAGTGCGACTTCTGCATGGACAAGCCCAAGTTTGGTGGCAGTAACACGAAAAGGCAGAAATGTCGCTTGCGTCAGTGCAAGTTTCAGTCAAAGCTTCAATTTCGAAATGGAATGAATGTACGTATTTATATGCTCAGCATCTAATGGCATCACTTAAAGTCATAGTTCATCCAAAAATGTATATTTGCTATTGGTTTATTCACCCTCAAGCTATATTTACATAAGTAAACTATTTAATAAAACAAGTTAATAAATAATTAACAAATAAAAACAAATGTATGTATTAATGTATAAAAAAATGTATGTATTAATTTACTGAATAATATGATCCATATGACCTGCTGTTTTGTTTTGCATATATATATATATATATATGTGTTGTCACGATATTGGAATTTGCTAGCAATCTGTACAAAAATTTTTTAAATGTCCATTTCCCGCTAACATTTGAGCGCTGTTGAGTGCGTTCTTAAACACCGCTGATTTGCCATTGTGTTCATGTGCTCAACAGAAATGACTGTGGTTGGCCGTGAAGGTCATCAGTTCACCAAACTCACCACTGTTTACTGAGTGTAACCACAGATACAGGGATACTGGAGCGTTTTAAAGCCGCGAAGATCATCTGGTCTGTTTATGAGCTGACATACGAGTGATCCGCTGATGAATCCACTGATCTTCACTCCACTGAGTTCGGTGAACTGATCACCTTCATGGCCAATCACAGTCACAGTCACAGTCAAAAACACACTGGCAAATCAGCGCTGTTTAAGAATGCGCTCAAATGTTAGCGGGAAATGGACGTTTAAAAAAAAAAATCCAGTATCGTGACAACACAAAAAAAAAGAATTCAGACGCCCTTAAATTTTTCGCTCTTTGTTATATTGCAGCCATTTACTAAAATCATTTAAGTTAATTCTTTTTTTCTCATTAATGTACACACAGCACCCCATATTGACAGAAAAACACTGAATTTTTGACATTTTTGCAGATTTATTAAAAAAGAAAAACTGAAATATCACATGGTCTTAAATATTCAGACCCTTTGCTCAGTATTTAGTAGAAGCACACTTTTGATCTAATACAGCCATGAGTCTTTTTGGGTTAGATACAACAAGTTTTTCACACCTGGATTTAGGGATCCTCTGCCATTCCTCCTTGCAGATCCTCTCCAGTTTTGTCAGGTTGGATGGTAAACGTTAGTGGACAGCCATTTTTAGGTCTCTCCAGAGATGCTCAATTGGGTTTAAGTCAGGGCTCTAGCTGGGCCATTACTGCTGGGTACATTAATGAGGAAAAATTAACTTAAATGATTTTAGCAAATGGCTGCAATATATAACAAAGAGGGAAAAATTTAAGGGGGTTTGAATACCTTCCATATCCACTGTATATATACATCTTGCATGGCCTGAGAATTATTAACAGCAGTTTTATTTTTTTTTCCAGAATTATGGGATGAATATTGCTTTAATTTGTCCATATGCCAAATGTACCGTTTGAGAATGTTTTTTATATACAAGAAGTATTTTTGTTTCATTGTATCACACAGGGAGTGCCGACTCCATCTCTTCCACCAATAAAGAAAATCATCAAATCCAATAAAATCCACAACATAAAGAAACGTGGGAGGCCACCAAAAACAAAAATCAAAAATGACCCATGGGAGGAGGAGGAGGATTATGAAGGGTCTGATAATGATGAAGATGATCAAGAATTGAGAAGTTCTGAGATGAACGGCTCCCAGGTCAGAAAACACGGGAAATGGAGTTACAGTTTTAAGGAAGATGAAGACGACGCGGCTTATGTTGAGGCTGCGGTTGATACCAACGTAGAAGAGGTTTCTGATTTCTACATGTTTCATGCAGAGAATAAGATATTGCACAACTAGTCAATAAAATACAGATTAACCCTAGTCCTATGCTGCAGACATGTCATGACAGAATTTATTTTCTTGAACTGTTCACATTTTTCTTATTCGCAAAATAGACCAAAATGTTAAAGGGATTGTTGTAATTTTAAATTTACATTTGCTCACCACTTCAAGTGTTTTCAAACCCTCATAAGTTGCTTTTTTCTGTTTAACACAAAATAAAATATTGTGATATATATTGTAAAAATGTTGAGAACAGGTAGCCATAATATTTTATTTGCTACAATGGAAGTTGCTGGCTACCAGTTTCCAACATTTTTCCAAATATAACCATTCTTCAACAGAAAAAATTTTGAAGCAAGTAAATGGAGTAAATTAAATCTCTTTAATAGAAACAAAGTATTTCATTTCCACATTCATTGAAAGCAATATACCCGTGTAAAATACTGGAATTTGGTTTCATTACATGACATTGTATTTGTTAAATGAGTCTTTATACATACATAATAATGTCAAAAATAAATAAATCAGTAATTAAGGTCATTTCAATTTGACAAGATTGCAGCAAAGTCTCCATTTACAGTGTAAATCAGTAAAGAGATGCAAATATATTGTATTCAATTTTAGGTTATGTTTCTGAGTATCGTTTTGCTTGTTTTTACAGGATTCTGCTATTTTGGACAGTGAACGGTCAGTGATGGCGTCTAGTGAGATGTACAGCAACACCTCTAGACTCAGTTCTCAGGTCAGACTTTCTATATTATTCTCATTCGTTTGTTTTCTTTCTCATTTATTTGTTTTTTAAAATATTTAATTGGCATATTCTGACCTGAATAAAGACTAAATCATTTAAATGTGAAGCTGTTCTTGGACATTGATTTTAAATCAATGTGAAGCTGCCGTATAGACCGAGACTGATATATAGTGGTGTGAAAATGTGTTTGCTCCCTTACAAATGTTTTGTTTTTTGCATGTTTGTCACACCTTTTAATGTTTCTGATCATCAAATGTAAATATTAGTCAAAGATAACACAAGCAAACACATCATGCAGTTTTTAAATAAAGGTTTTTGTTATTAAGGGAAAACAAAATATAAAACTACATAGCTCTGTGTGGAAAAAGTGTTTGTCCCTCCTTTTAAAACAACTTAACTGTGGTTCATCACACCTGAGTACAAATTTTCTAGCCACACCCAGGACTAATTATTGCCACACCTGTTCGCTATTAAGAAATCACTTAACTAGGACCTGCCTGACAAAGTCAGGTAGACCAAAAGATCCTCAAAAGCTAGACATCTTGCCCCAGATCCAAGGAAATTCAAAAACTAGATGTTTGTTTGGGAACCTGGCGCATTTTCCCCCTTAGCTCGGTTTGTTTAGGCATATGTGAAACCCGCAATCGCGCTCTGATCCACTCCAAAACAATCGCCTGAATGAGGTGGTCTCGGCTCGATTGAAACAAACTCTGAAGCAGTTAGGTTGTAGCAAGAAAGCAATACGATCCAACGAACTAACAAACCAGGCTACATCACAGTGTATTATAGATACTGCATGTAATATACATATATATGGTTATATGCAGAGAGAATGATGAGTAGAGATATCATTCATACTGGTAAAAGTGCGTTTTATGTCAAATACGAAAGTGAAAGCATGCGGTCTAACTGAAGTATTAAAAAATATATTGTATAATTTTTTTTGTCCAACTCCACTTCTGATATATAATCGATATATATGTTTTACAACCCTTGAAATGAGGCTACGTATAAGAAATTCTTACCTCTGATTTATATTTGGTGATGACTGTGTCTGTGGGTGTCACTATTCAAAAAGAAAGTGCACCTTTTCACTTATGTCTCATTTCTCATCGTCATAAATTAAAAAAACAACTTATGACAGCTCAGCGGAATCCTGGAAAATAAACCAAACTCTGACCAATGTGACGAGAGTTTACTCGCACGTGACTTGTTTTAACTATTTTGTTCTGTTTAGAAACATTGCCATGTGAAAGCGAACCGCACCAAGAACAAAAAACAACATTGTAACAATTTTAATCCCTGTTTCAGAACAAAACAATCCATGTACAGTTGTGAAAGCACCATAAGTTAAACTCGAATCATTAAATTGTGGATGGTTTTTATTGATGTCTGACATTAGTTTTCTGCATGTTTCACAGGGATTATACTACAATGTGTCTGGCATGCCGGTGTCGTCTCATCTGATTGGTTCAGCTCCTCTGTGTAACAACAACGCAGTGGCTCTGGGTGAGGTGATTGGCTCGGTGCCCATGGCGGACGAGATGAGCCAGAATGGTTTTCTTCAGATCGAGATGGTGAGAGTGGGATCATCTCCATCACATTACAGAGAAGAACAGCAGAACACACAGCACATTGCAGACCCTCAACAGGAGCACACGCCGGTGGTAAGTCTGTGGAGATACACCAAATACTCTAAACACTGACTTTTTAACATTGTTTATTGGGTTTTTACAAGTTAAATACAACATACAACAAAGTACGGAAGATCTATCATCACCAAATATTCTACCCTATACATGCATCCAACCCATAGTGCCACAGGTAAACCATGAATCAAATTAAGCAAACAAACAAAAACCATAGAAGGTGATATCTAAGTATTCTGTCCTGTTATACCCAAGTAATAAATAAAGCTGCCCTAGTATTTGACAAATAAATCTTGACACTTTTTCAAACTAAATTGAATTTTTACCATGTAGGTGAATCCTTCCATCTCAAAGCTAACCTAACAAATCTCAGATTAACCCTTTCACTGACTCCAAAACTTATCCAAAATATGACTGGATGTACTAGGTATGTGTTTGAGTAAAATTATAATGTTTTGTTCTATAAATGTCTGCTAGCATTGCTTTCAGATTTCATACAAATATTTTCATTCAGAGCATTTGTTTTTGTTGTTGTTGCAGAAAATGACAATTGGTCAGAATAACAAATGTTTTCATTTGTTGTGATTGAAAATCATGGGTATTTCACCAAATATCGGTTTCATAACTTTGAATTTAAAGTTAAAGCCTTGATGTTGTGTTGTCTAAAAATTATTTGGCATTTTATTTATGTACAAAATTCTCTATTTGACAACATTTTATTTTCAATTGAGAAGCAATCATGTTTTTTTCAAAGACAACCATAAATGATTAAAAGAATATATTTATTTATATATTTATTTGTTTAAATTTTAATAGATTTAAAAAAAATAAATAAATAAATACTGTCCAAATTGTTTTCAAATATATAACCATAAATTATAAATTCAGAAATAAATAATACATTTAATATTTTTTTTTATATATAATTTTTTTAAAACCGGTTCATTTAGTTGCCAGAAAAATATTTCTCTAATTTCCCTTTGTTAGTTGAAACTGCAAAAAAACTTGATACATAATAAACTTTATACATAATAAACTTTATACATAATAAAATAAATAAATAAATAAAAATGTTTCTTCCAGTAAGACATTACCGTAAATAATAAAATCCAATGAAAAAGGGGAAAACTAAATTATATTTTTATAGTTTAAAAAAATTCTAAAATGTATTTTAAAAATGTAAATTATTAATGACTTAATGTCATTTTAAATGTTTTTAAAAAATGTTTTGATTTTTATTTTATTTATGTATTGTATTTTTTTTCTGAATTGATAATTTATGGTTGTTTTTGAAAACAATTTGGGACAGTATTTATTTATTCCAAATGTTCTCATTATTTTTCAAGAAAAAAGAAAACTGTTTCATCTAGTTGCCAGAAAAATATTTTATTCTTTAGCTTGAATAAAAACACAGAATAAAAATGTTTTCCTTTATTCCAGTAAGATCATAAACAATTTAGGAATGTACTGATCTGCACCCATTTTTCCAGTTTCACTTTAAAGGGACAGTTCACCCAAAATCATTTATACCCATCCTCCACTTGTTTCAAACCTGTAATGCACATTGCTTTTGCCAGATCACTCAGATCTTCAGTCTGGCGGGTCCAGAGACCGAAAGTGATCGAGACCCAGGTCTGATAGAGCTGTTCACATCCCTCGGCCAGAGTGTCCTGCCGGCGCACTGGGTGTGTGTGATCGCCAAAGGCCCCGTCCTGCAGCTCCTGCAGTGCTCCAAACTCTCCACCATGGCAGACACAGTGGTCCAGATCGAGAAGGGCTTCTTCTACCAGGTCACCGTCCAGAACCAGCCTCTGCTGCTAATGCACGGCCTCTACTCTCGCCATCCCACCTGCCTGGAGAAAGTGGAGCACGTGGTGTCGCTCCTGCTAGATCTGGAAGATCTGGGCATTTGTCAGGGCTACCAAAACTTCCAAATGTGCTCGCCTTGGGAGCCCAAAATGTGCGTGCGAGCTGCACTATGCGATTTGCTCATTCCTAAGGACGAGGAGCATTGTGGGAAATGCTCGCAGCCGGTGGAGGGATGAATGATGATGGTTTTTCTTCTGCTAATGTTTATTTACTGTACATTTTGGAATGACCGCAAAGTCGTCCGAGAGCATCTTCCACCAGTTTTGAAGCTTCATTCGGGCCTGTTTCCAAACCTCACCATGAATCCTCATTCAGAACGGTGCTTATTTTATCTCTTATAGTTGTCGGAAATGTAGGAAAAGCTAGCGACACAAGGAAAGATGCATTAGGAAAAATGCTTTTAAATTATGGAGGGCTGTTTCTGCCATGAGATGACAAAGCTATGATTTTGTTTGTTTTTTATTTCTGGAGTTTATACCTCAATGAATTTGTTTTTTGCAATTGCAAGTTTATATTTTGAGTTTACGACATTTTGTTTTACTCTGAATGCAGCTGTATTTTTCACAATTGTCTTTAAAATATTTTGTATTTGTTTTTATCTCATAATTCTGAATTTATTCCTTGGAATAATCTATATCAAGGGTTCTCAATCTCAGTCCTGGAGGTAGTGTCCTGCAGATTTTAGCTCTAACCCCAATTAGACACACCCGTGCTAATCAAGCTCTTACTAGTCCACAGGTATCAAACTCAGTTCCTGGAAGGCCTCAGCTCTGCACAGTTTTGTTCCAACCCTAAATAAACACACATGATCAAACTAATTGAGTCCTTCAGGCTTGTTTGAAACCTGCAAGTAAGTCTGTTGAAGTAGGGTTGGAACTAAACTGTGCAGGGCTGCGGCCCTCCAGGATCTGAGTTTGACAACCCTTTACTAGGCTTTCTAGAAACATCCTTGGAGGTGTGTTGAGGCAAGTTGGAGCTAAAATCTGCAGGACACCGGACCTCCGGGACCTAGTTTGAGATCATAGGTCTCAAACTCAATTCCTGGAGGGCCACAGCTTTGCTTCAACCCTAATCAAACATAGCTGATGCAACGAATTAAGGTGATCCAACTAATCAAGGGGTTCAAGACTACTAGACACTTGTTAGTCTTGAACACCTTGATTAGTTGGATCAGCTGTGTTTGATTACGGTTGAAGCAAAACTGTGCAGAGCTGCATCCCTCCAGGAATTGAGTTTGAGACCTATGATCTATATCAGGGGTGCCCAAACTCGGTCCTGGAGGGTCGGTGTCCTGCATAGTTTAGATCCAACCCCAATCAGACACACCTGGGCTACATAATCAAGCTCTTAGCAATTTTGAGTTTATTTTATTCAGTTGACTTTTTCCCCCACAGTTGTAAATTTATTAGTTGAAATTCAGATATAATTCTTGCAATTTTGTTTATATTTTGCAATTCTGAGTTTTTCTATGTGAATCGCAGCTTAATTTTTCGTAATTGTAACTTTTATCTCACAAATTCAGATTTTAATATTTACAATTCTAACATTTTTTTCTGCATTGCTGTTTATGTCTATAATTCCTGAGAATTGCTCGTAATTCCTGACATCTTTAAAAAAAAAATTGAATTGCCAATTTATTACTTGGAATTGCATATTTATTAGTTTTATTTCTTATAATTCTGGCTTCTTTTTTCTCTGAATACAATTTTTTTTGTCTCGCAATAGCAAGTTTATTTCACACAAGTTTATATCTTTCAATTTAAGATTTATTTCAAGAATTGTGACCATAAATCTCACAATCGTCAAATTTTTGTTTTATTTCTTATAATTCTGACTTTTTTTTTTTTCTGAAGTTAAAATTTTTTCTGACAATAGCAAGTTTATAGGCTGTCTCACGCAATTGTGTTTGTATCTTGCAATTTTGAGTTTATTTTATTCAATTGACTTTTTTCCTACAATTGTAAATTTATTAGTTGAAATTCGGATATAATTCTTGCAATTTTAGTTTTTTGTTGATGTCTTGCATTTCTGAGGTTTTCTGTGTGAATCGCAGCTTAATTTTTCGCAATTGTATCTTTTATCTTGCGATTCAGATTTTATTTCTCACAATTCAAACTTTTTTCTGCATTGCTGTTTGTCTATAATTCCTCATAATTCCTGACATCTCATAATAGTTTCTGAATTGCCAATTTATTACTTGCAATTGCATATTTATTAGTTTTATTTCTTTTAATTCTGACTTCTTTTTTCTCTGAATACAATTTTTTTTGTCTCGCAATAGCAAGTTTATTTCACACAATTGTGTTTATATCTTTCAATTTTCGATTTATTTCAAGAATTGTGACCATAAATCTCACAATCGTGCATTTCTAACATTTTTCTTGCAATTCAAAAGGTTTATATCACGGCAGAAACAATCTTCCATACATAAAACGAGAGTTTTACTGCAATCCCTTTTTTATGTTTCTCTCCAGTTGGGAGGGCATAAAAAATTATATTCAGTTCTCATTCAAACTACCTCTCAATCATTTTTATAGACCAATTTTAACCTTAAACCTCCCAGGTGCTCTTATCCAGGCTGAGTTATTGATCCATGAACACTTTTATTGCAGTACAAAGAAAAGACTATCTTGTACTGCGTTTATTGTGGTTAGTTTAGGGTTCAACATTCAAACCTAAAGTTGCATCAACTGTACTTGAACACCAAAATCATTCAGCCTTTAGAAATTGTCTACTTTTTTGTTCATAATTTACACTGTATTTAAATTTCTTTCACCCCAAAGCAAGCACATAGTCTTTTATCATGTGTTTTATGTTTTTATAATGTTTTTTTTAGCTGTATTGGAGTGTTTTTATGCAACAGCAGATGCGATCTGGTCTTTTTTTGTCCTGTTGTTAATCACACCTGCTTTCGTCTGACTGAATTGTGTTGCGCGTGATGAACTGCAGCTAAAGTCTCAGTGCATTTGTGTGCGGTTTTGCTGTTTTGTTTATTAATTGAGGCCCACTGTAGACGCCCAAATCATTTTTTAACACCGATTGGCCTTTATATGGTGTACGTAAATATCAATTCTGTTAAAGCAGCGCATTTAAAATGATGTCTTTTTATTTTAGTGTAATCTTTATTTTTGGTTCTCATGATTCTAATTCAAATGGAATTGATGTGTTTATTTTGGCCTCTATCCTTAAGAGATGTGTACAAAATGAGCTGTAAAATACATAATTGTCTGAAATTATTTATAAATGGAGGATCAGAGCATCTCTGTGTTGTAAATCTTGCTCTTTTTGTCAGTTTAACCAACAAGGTCAGTTTTTGAAACACTGTAAAGTAAGATTTTTATGAAGGGTGGGGAAAATAAAAGTTTTTCTTTCTTAAATACTGGTGACTGTTGTTGTTTTTTCAATCTGAAGCGACCATCTGAAACAAGATCAAATGATTCAAATTTGCAGTAAACGAAATAAAAATAATTAGATGTATACATAAAATGGGGCTTTTTTATATATAACAATATTTGATATTATGCTGATTGTGTTTTTATGCAGGTGCTTGGCCTATTTATGCTTGTGGATAAATGAATATGACACAATTTGGGCAAAACGACACTTTTGCATGATATTACGTATTTCATATTTTATAAATAACAAAACAACATTTTTGAGACCGTATTTTATTGCTTAAGCGTGCAGTGAATTATTTGATTGGCCTCTCGCGTTTTTTTGCTAAGTAAGTGACTCACTATATTATATTTTCAAAGTTATTGTGAAACATGCTGTGATGTTGTTTTTTATATTGTTTTTCATTGATTTTTGTCTGTATGTGTTTGTATTTTTTGTTGTGTCAAGATGCTACTGCGGCTTCCCTAATATAATTGCCACTGGCGGGATTCATAAAGCTGTTAAACTGTCATAACTCGTAAAACACGTTTTTATCGTAGACGATAATGTTTCAATTTTCATAAAACTCTCATAATGGGCTTTAGTACAGTGACATTCCCATTTATTTTGTAAACTCAGAACGTTCTCCAAATGTTTTCATATGGTTTCAGTTTGGTTATTTTTGGGAACCAAATAAGAACGTTATGTGTAGGTTATTATAGTAACCAAAAGCTAACCTTACCAGAACGTTGCTTAGAGAGAAACTAAAAGAGATCGCTTTTATTTGTATCTTAGAGGGAGCGTTATCAGCGTAAAGAAAACTTCCTTCCTAACGTAACCCACAGAGAACGCTAACATTCGGACAAAATATTCCTAGCTATGCTAGTCATTTTTCACAACATATTCGGTCATTTTGCTGGAACATATCATAGAGTGTTGTCATATTTGAGTGTGATATTTTGCTGATTTATAACTCAGAGGGAGCGTTCTGTCAACGTAAAGAATATCCCTGGCTAACCAAGAACCTTATGGTAACATTCTGGGAACAAAATATTCTGCTGGAAATGTGCTAGTCATTTTTCACAACAAAGTTGGTCATTTTGCTTGAACATATTCTGGAGTATTGTCATATTTATTTGAGACTGACTTCCACTCATGGATCTGCATTTCTACGGATTTCCACAAGAGGGCCTCATCCTCTTATTTTAGCGGTAGCTTGTAACCAAAGCAGATCCTTAAAGGTACAGTTCACCCCAAAATAAAATTCTGTCACTATTTACTCATCCTTGACTTGTTCCAGACCATTTTTTTTCCTGTTAAACACAAAAGAAGATATTTTGAAGAATGGTTTGTGTTTTAATGAATTTACCCGTTTGAGTTTTCATTTTTGGATGAACTGTCCCTTTAAGAATGCAAAGAAGAGATGGTTTTCAGCTCTTTTGACATCTCTACGATGTACGTCAAAAGAGCTATTTCTGTATTTACAGTTAATCTTGAAAACACCTGCAGTCAGTTCCTATGGGTTGAAACGGAGACCAGCGAGAGAGAGAGACTCATTCATGGTGTTGTTCATTGATCCTGAATGAGTTTCTTTGTTTCCATACGGAAGTGCCAGGGAAGTGACCCAGTGGCCTTCCGTCTGATATCTGCTTCTGCATTCAGTAAATGTCTGATAAAGTCATATCCTCTTTTAGTATCTACAGTTTTCAGCTCGTATATTGTGCTTTCAGTAGATCTAGCATTTGCAAAGTAGGATAGAGAAGGCTGTCAAACATATACCTACATATATAATTTATATGTATATTTGTTTTATGTAATTTAACTTTATTTTATGGCATTTCATTGCAGCTAATATTTTTTTCATTATGTTATATTATATTATATTATGTTATATTATACTGTATATTCATTATATTACTTCATCATTCTGTATTAAATGTTTAGTTCACCCAAAAATGAAAATTACCTCATCATTTAGTCTGAGTATTTCAGAAACTGCTGATCTACTGGGATGTTCACGCACAACCATCTCTAGGGTTTACAGAAATTGGTGTCAACAACATGAAAGCATGGATCCATCCGCAGTATACCCATCTTCTGATGGCTACTTCCAGCAGGATAACGCAACATGTCATAAAGTGTGAATCATCTCAGACTGGTTTCTTGAACATGACAATGAGTTCACTGTATTCAAATGGCCTCCACAGTCACCAGATCTCAATCCAATAGAGCACCTTTGGGATGTGGTGGAACGGGAGATTCGCATCATGGATGTGCAGCCGACAAATCTACAGCAACTGCGTAATGCAATCATGTCAATATGGACCAAAATCTCTGAGGAATATTTCCAGTACCTTGTTGAATCTATGCCACAAAGGATTAAGGCAGTTCTAAAGGCAAAAGGGGGTCCAACCCGGTACTAGTAAAGTGTACCTAATAAAGTGGCCGGCGAGCCGGTATTGTGTTCAACAGAAGAAAGAAACTCAAATAGGTTTTGAGCAAGTGAAGGGTGAGTAAATGATGGCAGAATGTTCATTTTTGGGTGAACTATCCCTTTAAATCTGTGTTACAGCTCTTGGATTTTGTGCAGGATTCCGTGGCTGTATTGAGGACAGAAACCATTAACAAATCAAGCAGTGGTATTGAATGGAAGCTGTGATTTACCCACCGATTCATAATCTCCAGCAGAGCTTTACGGATTACGCCTGCGGTTTAACCCTTCAGACACCAGAG
>CAIGQV010017835.1:26005038-26016906 GCA_903798115.1 Danio jaintianensis | reverse complement strand
CCCCCCCCCCCCCCTTTGAAGGCGCGTCCTCGCGCCTTTAACATCATAAAAGGGAGGATGGGAGGGGGTAATGTCAGGTGTTTGTTCCGTTTTTGTCATGTGCTCCTTTGTTCTGTTTCCCGCTGTTTCTAATTGATTGTTTTCACCTGTGTTCCCCTCCTGTGTCCCATTAGCCTGTGTGTATATCTACCCTTTAGTCTGTCTCCGTCTTGGTCGAGTATTGTATTGCCACCACGTATTGTCCATGTTCCTGTGTCTCCGTCTTCCCGTGTCTCCAGTTACCAGTGAGTGTTGTGAATAAATCTTCGTTTTTGATAATCCCGTGTTTCCTGAGCCTTTGTGAGTTGACAACCGTGACAATATGTAGATTCAAACACCTGTTTTGCAAGAAAAGTGTCTCTAGATCTGGATGTTTCAGACTGGTGAGTGAATATTTTCTTGCATAGACTTAACCGTTAAAGGGGTGGTAAAATGTATATTTATAAAATCTTATTTTAATTAATTAATATTATTTAAGATGGTTCGAGTCCTGGCTGGACCAGTTGGCGTTTCTGTGTGGTTTCTATATCTCCCTGTGTTTGCATGGGTTTCCTCCGGGGGCTCCGGTTTCCCCCACAGTCCAAAGACATGCTGTATAGGTAAGTTGGATTAACTAAATTGGCCGTAGTGTATGTGAATGTAAGAGTGCATGGGTGTTTCCAGTACTGGGTTGCGGCTGGAAGGGCATCCGCTGCATAAAACATATGCCAGACTAGTTGGCGGTTCATTCCAATGTGGCGACCCCTGATATATAAGGGACTAAGCCGAAGGAAAATGAATGAATGAATGAATTAATTAATTATTTAAGATCTAGTTCAGAGCAAACTATTTCTCACTATTTAAATGGCCGACCCACTCGCACATCTTGTTTTGACATCTTTCAGGAGGGATCAAGCGTTAATTAGGGTGGTCAAACCCCCCTATAATTAGCACCCTGGTTATATGGTGTATGTTTGGCCACTGTATTAAAAAATGCAGTGTAGTGAATGCTGGAAAATTTTAAAGGACAGGTGCATTTGCAAAAATGGGGCATTTATATTGGGCCTTATGGGACGTTGGAGGCCAGATGAGGAAACGAGGACAAGAATAGACTAGATTCTACATTCTCTGAAGATAAAAGTTGATACTTGCCTGTGAAAATCTCTCAGGCACAATGATAACATTCAGCGTGGTTGCCAGGGTGTTGCTATTCTGTAGCTATAGTGTTCTATGTGGTTGCCAGGCTGTTGTTATGTATATTGCTAGGCTATTCTGGCTAATTGCAAGTGCGTTGCTATGTAATTGTTTGAGTGTTCTGTTCTGGGTGGTTGCTAGGGTGTTGCTGTATCATAGGTAAAGCATTCTGTGTGGTTGCTAGGGTGTTGCTGTGTCATAGGTAGAGCATTCTGTGTGGTTGCTAGGGTGTTGCTATGCAGTTGCTTGAATGTTCTGAGTGGTTGTCATGGTGTTGCTATGTCAGTGATAGAATGTGCTGAGTTTTTTTTTTTTTTACATAGGTGTTGCTTTGTCATTGATCAGGTGTTCTGAGTGGTTTCCAGGGTGTTGCTATATCAGTGAAAGAGTGTTCTGAGTGGTTGTTTTATAAGGGTGTTGCTATGTCACTGATAGAGTGCTCTGAGTGGTTGCCTTGCTGTTTCTATTGCTAGACTATTCGGGCTAGTTGCAAATGTGTTCTGGCTGGTTGCTAGGGTGTTGCTATGTCATAGGTAGAGCATTTTGTGTGGTTGCTAGAGTGTTGCTATGCAGTTGCTTGAATATTCTGAGTGGTTACAAGGTTGCTATGTCAGTGATAGAGTGTTCTGGGTGGTTATTTACAAGGGTGTTGCTCTGTAAATAATACAGTGTTCTGAGTGGTTGCCAGGCTGTTGCTATTGCTAGACTATTCTGGCTAGTTGCAAGTGTGTCCTGGGTTGTTGCTAGTGTGTTGCTATGCAGTTGCTTGAATGTTCTAAATGGTTACAAGGGTGATTCTATTCCATTGATAGATTGTTCTGAGTGGTTGTCAAGATGTTGCTATGTCATTGATAGAGTGTTCTGAGTGGTTATTTACAAGGGTGTTGCTGTCAATAATCAAGTGTTTTAAGTGGTTGCTAGGGTGTTGCTGTTTCATTGATAGTGTTCTGAGTTGTTAATTACAAAAGTATTGTTCTGTCAATAATGGGGTGTTTTAAGTGGTTGCCATGGTGTTGCTATGTCATTAATAGTGTGTTTGTGGTGGTTCCCATGGTGTTGCTTTGCCATATATAGAGTGTCTTTGGTGGTTGTCAGGGTGTTGCTATGTCATTGATAGTGTGTTCTAAGTGGTTGCCAGGCTGTTGCTATTGCTAGACTATTCTGGCTAGTTGCAAATGTGTTCTGGATGTTTGCTAGGGTGTTGCTATGTCATAGGTAAAGCATTCTGTGTGGTTGCTAGTATGTTGCTATGCAGTTGCTTGAATATTCTGAGTGGTTACAAGGATGTTTCTATTTCATTGATAGATTGTTCAGAGTGGTTGCTAGGCTGTTGCTATTGCTGGACTCTTCTTGCTAGTTGCAAGTGTGTTCTGGGTGGTTGCTAAGGTGTTACTATGCAGTTGCTTGAATGTTCTGAGTGGTTACAAGGGTGATTCTATTTCATTGATAGATTGTTCTGAGTGGTTGTCAAGATGTTGCTATGTCATTGATAGATTGCCCTGAGTGATGGGTGTTGCTATGTCACTGACTGAATGTCCCGTTTGGCTGCCAGGGTAGATAGAGTTGATAGAGTGATCTGGGAGGTTGCTGGGCTGTTTCTAATCGTGGTTGTTGTACAGATCAAATCCCTAACCCTGAAAGAAAAAAAGAACAGTTCAAAAGAGTATTTAGACAGATAAAGAAAAGATAATGGCACAGTTCAGAGTTTGTGTGTGGAGTATAATTAGAGCAGTCTTGAACCTCTCATTGTCTAATTAGACATTCAGAGCAGAGCAGCTCGTTTTACTGGCGGCTCAGGGAATGTTTTCAGCACAGTCTAAATCAAAGTCGCCTCTATCCTTGGCTCATCCCTTTCCCAACCAACACATAGGCCAGGATGTGCTATAGGAAAAAATGTAGGTTGCGTTGTGCATAATAAAGAGATTTCTAAAGCGAAGATGCATAGAAAAAATGTAAACTACAAGGGCACTGAGGACTTTTAACAAACCTAAGCCCAAACGCAGCCACCAGAGACGCAGTACTTTTACCAGTGGTGGAAATAGTACTGAAAAATCTAGTCATACTCAAGTAAAAGTACTATTACTTGCCAAAAAGTAAAAATGCAAGTAAATTAGTGGTACTATAGTAAAAGTATCAGTTGTAAATTGGGTGTGAATTATACATTGACGATCGGGGGGGGGGGGTCAACTTTTTCGGTAATGTTAGTTTTTGATACACGCTTCAATGAATCAATTGTATGTATTTGTTTAAATTACATCTAATTTATTAATAAAATGTATTTAAGTTTGCAGTGTTTTGTGGGATATTTTGTGTATTCTGACCTACAGTATCCTATTAGCTACTTCTGAGGTTACTGTAAGTCAAACTATGCATCTAATTTGACTTTACTTTTAGGCTATATGTAGAAACAAACAGCTATTTTTCGAGAAAACAGTCTTGTGAATAGTTAATTTGTCTATCGGTGCTCTATCTCTATCTTGAATGAGTTTTTTTCTGCATAACTGATTGGTGCGATTATGCATTCACAGTGGTATGAACCATTATAGGGGTGGTCAAATGTATATTTATATTACTAATAAATTTTTTTTTAATTATTAACATTATTATTTAAAATACAAAGCAGAGCAAATTATTTCTCAGTATTAAAGAGCTGACATGTTGTTTTGATGTTCTTCAGGGGGGATCAAGCGTTAATTAGGGGGGGGTCAATCCCTCCAAACCCAGAGTGTAATTCGCACTCTGGTTGTAACTACTACAAGTACGAGTAAAAAGTAGGCCTTCACTACTTTACTTGCACTTTTTCCACCTTATACCCTGCAAATAAAAATGTAGCTTACAGTTGATGCGTTTACATGTGCAGCGAAATCTGTGTAACACAAGGGGCAAAAATCTAGCTGTGATGATATGGTGAAGCTTAGGTTATTACCCTTTAACCCCTGACTAACAAACTATGATAGTCCAGAAGGCATCACCGCAAACCAAGCTCATGCAGCACTGATAGAATTAATGCAATAATTTCAGTCATCATACAGTAGACATCCTTCATCTTCATTATCAGTCTAGACCAGGGGTGCCAAAACTCGGTCCTGGAGGGCCGGTGTCCTGCAAAGTTTAGTTCCAACCCCAAACAGACACACCTGGGCTAGCTAATCAAGCTCTTACTAGGCTTTTAGAAACATCAGTGCAGTGTGTTGAGGCAAGTTGGAGCTAAAATCTGCAGGACACCGGCCCTCCAGGACCGAGTTTGGGCACCCCTGGTCTAAACAGTCTTTCTGTCAATGCTTGTAATGGTTTTGTGTCTTCTTGGACGCTTATAATGTTCCCGTGAAGTGCTTCGAAATGTGCATTTTTTTTATTTGATGTATTTATTATTATTTTGTTTTTAATATTATTATTATTATTATTATTATTATTATTATTATTATACATTTTATTTTAAATTGTTTTACATAATGTACCAACAAACCAATAATAAAAACACACACACACACAAAAAACCCCCCAACAGAAAACAACAAGTGAGGGACATTTAACATAATCAAAGCAAAAACGTAAATTAACAACTGTAAATTTAGTCATTACTGTGAAAGTAGTAGTACACTATTCAGTTTTGAGGAAATCCACAAAGGGTTGCCATGCAGTTTGAAATTGCAGATGAGATTTGGGCTCCAGGGAACGTATCCTCTCCAGTTGTATGGCGTGAAACAATTCACCCAACGAAGCTTTGAAACATGGGGAGTCTGAGGATTTCCAGTTTAATAGAATTGCTTTTTTTGCAAGAATCATGCCCATCGATAGATGTCGTTGTTGGAAACTTGAAAAAGTGTTTAAGGTCTCAGAATATCCAAGAATTGCAAGACAATGATCTGGCTTAACCTCTTTTTGAAAAACCTTTGAAAAAAAATCTAATATGGCAGTCCAAAAAACAAACAGTTTAGGACAAAACCAAAACATGTGTGACAAGGAACCCTCGTTTATTTTGCATCTGTCGCAAAATGGGGAGATGGAGTTGAATATTTTACTTAGTTTAGTTTTGGAATAATACAGTCTGTGAATTACTTTAAACTGAATCAACCTGTGCTTTATTCGATGTTTGACATTATCTCAACTGACACATGAAGAGAGGGTGGGACATAGAGTAGCCCCTCCCCTTTATAAAAAACAGCCAGTAGCGTGCCAGTGAGTTGAGCATCAAAGGAAAAGCCAATGAGAAGCTTTTTGAAAGGAAGCGGGGCATGTCAGATACTAGAGAGCATTTAATTGGTCAGAAGATTTGATGAGAAACTGAAGTTTGAGGTGACGGGAAAAAAACTGTTGATCCATTTAGGTGGAAGTGACAAACTGCAAGCTTTAGGTGTTTATATCGGTTTTATATCTTCTAAACGTGAATTTTGTCACTGTTTTGGAGCACACTAGCTAATAGACATTCTCAAAACGAACATACTGATTCTAACATATTAAAAAGAAACTTTATTGTTATTTCATGGGACCTTTAATGCTTCCACACTGTACATTTATAAAGCGTCCATACCTTGGAGTCTGTCTATCTGATCAAATATTTCTATGCACAGTTTGATTGGACTGGAATCATAACAATGATTTCTCTACTTAGCCAATCACCGTAGACAAGAAAAAATTAAATAGTAACTACAGGTCGAAAGAAAACAGTCACTGCATCCCAAATGCCACACTACGCGCTTACACACTAAACAGCATAGTATATGAATTTAGTGCCGTCCCAAATAAAACACTAACCTTTTTTTTTACTAACCAGAAATTCGACATTTGACGGTTGCCAAATTAGTGAAATAAATGACCAAATTACCAACTAGTACCTGCCATGAGTAGAACCGCATTCACCATCGGGAGGAGGCATAATCATTCATGTAAGACAATTTTACTTTCACAACCCAAAATAAATAAAGTAACCCAAACTTAACAGATAGCTCCAACCCTTCATTTATGTAAACAAAACTGCGAGCGTTAAGTGCGTTAATCATCCAGGTATTTAAAGTGCACTTATTTCAGTGTGAACGCACTACTTAAACCAGTATTTCCCGACCCTGTTCCTGGAGGCACACCAACAGTACATATTTTGGATGTCTCCCTTATCTGACCCATTAACTTTAGGTTTTGGAGTCTCTTCTTATGTTCTGATGGGTTGATTCAGGTGTGTTTGATTAGGGAGAGGTTGAAAATGTGTACTGTTGGTGTGCCTTCAGGAACAGGGTTGGGAAACACTGACTTAAACTATTCATGTCATAAAATGGAATAGAATAGTGCATAAGTATGCGATTTGGGATGCACCTAATAAAATTACTTCTACAGCAATACAAGTAAAAGTACACATTTTTAAACCTACTTAGTAAAGTGCAATTCCTGAGAAAAACTCCTCAGTTAAAGTCATTTGAGTATTTGTAGTTCCTTACTTTAAAGCAGTGTCTTTTACCCGCCGGCACGCTCAAGAGGTTTGGGGTGATAAGCGTGTCTCAGCGACAGGGTTTCAGTGGCGGAGCTGGGTCAACACTCGGTCTGCGTCTCTTGCTCTGGGCTCAGTTTAATGAGTTTGTAATCACTCTCATGTCAGAAGGATGCTGGTGCCCTGGAGGCTTTTGGACTGGAATTCATTGTGCTGAGACTCACGCTGTGCTGCTGCATCTCTGTTATTGAAATATGAAGGCTTATGAGCGATCCCAAAAGAAAAGAACACCCAAATCCCACAAAGGTTATGAAGAGAATTACACAAATATTTGCCATACCTTCCGAAGAACAATAAATACACCTTTGGTCTCCTGTCTGCATGAGAGAGAGAGAGAGGGTTATGGTAATATAAAACAGGCAATCGGACAGTATGAAAGCAGGTCACATTGAACAGAAAGTAGATTATCAGTTTGAGATAATCATACTCATATTTCAAGTTGTGAACGTGGTGGTGTTGGAAGAGTGGTCTGTTTTTAACAAAAAGAATGATGGCTTATCAATTAGGCATTAGCTGTGTTTCCATCCACCTATTTTTATGCACATTTTGGAATATGTAAATGCCAAGATGCAAATAAATGTGCATAAAAAAACTTGCGCAAAACTGAGTAGGATTAACTTTTATTCAATAAGAAAATATGTGCATAAACTATGATGGAAACACATTTGCCAAATTAATTCCAGCATATTGTGCATCAAAAAAGTCATGTGATTTTGTTTTATCAGATCATGTGATGATCAAAATGGTTGTGATGGAATAGCATTAACGTCCATATGAACCAGAAACTGCGACTGTCTTTTTTTTTTTATAATGTGACGCAGTTCCTAGTGAAACGGAATATTAAATGAAAAAACAGTGGGCGTGGCTTGTTTTTTTTCCACTGTGAGCTGATTGGATGTAGTAAAGTAGGCATTTCATTCGGAAAGATCGGGAAAAGGGTTTGGGGAGAGTTTTTACAACCTAACAGACACCTCCTCCTCACCATTTCTGTTTGTTATCAAAACTGACAGCTGGAGGGGCGTGGTTAAGTATGTTAGCCACGCCCAATACCTTAGACAGATGTACTCTGAGAATTTAACTGAAAACAAACAGGAAGTGCATTTTCAGATTTCAATTTTGGACTACAAGAGCAAACCATTTTTTGGTCTTAATGACATGTACAGATGAATTGTTCACAACAAAACTAGCAATGTGAGCTGACAAAATCAATATGGTTAGTTTTGATTTCATGTGTACTTTAAGGGTGCATGTCCATCGAAGAGTTTTTGTGCTGCAGAAAAGCCAGCTGAGCGTTTTTTTGTTTTTTCTGTTGTTGTCAATGGAAGTGCTGCATTTTTAAAACGCCGTCTGCGTAGCCAGATGCTGAGCATTTTGAGTGCTCTGCATTTAAAAAATCTTTGACAGTTGGTTTTTGGTGAAAAAAAAAAATGCTTCGGGGGTGGCATGGTGGCTCAGTGGTTAGCACTGTCACCTCATAGCAAGAAAGTCGCTGGTTTGAGTCCCGGCTGGGCCAGTTGGCATTTCTGTGTGGAGTTTGCATGTTCTCCCCGTGTTGGCGTGGGTTTCCTCTGGGTGCTCCGGTTTGCCCCACAGTCCAAACACATGCGCACATTAATTGGATGATCTAAATTGGCCGTAGTGTATGAATGTGAGAGTGTTTGGGTGTTTCCCAGTACTGGGTTGCGGCTGGAAGGGTATCCGCTGCATAAAACATATGCTGGAATAGTTGGCGGTTCATTCCGCTGTGGTAACCCATGATTAATCAGGGACTAAGCCGAAGGAAAATGAATGAATGATTGAAATTGCTTCAGTGGACACTAAAATCCCTCAGCCTGTCATCACAGAGGTTCAGTATTATTATTTTTATTTTGTTATTACCTCCAGAACTGTCTTGAACATCTGCGCTCCCAAAGAGCGTCTCACGCTTCCAAAAGCCACTGCAGGATTATTACGTTTCGTCTTCTGAGGCACAAATAAATTATTATATAAGAAAAAAAGGCCCACAGTGGGTTCTCCTACTGCAGCAACCTCCATTTTTCATAAACTAACCTGCATTTTTCATAAAATGACACTGGTCAGAATAACAAATCTGTTGTGATTGAAAGATAAATATCCACTAAATATTGCTTTCTAAACTTCTGAAATAAAATGTAAATATTCTGTTAAATGTTTAGCCAGGAACATGTCTTGAAATATTTCAATTGACAAAAAAAATACAGCCTTGTTTTCATTAAAATAATATTAATCTTCTTAATCTGGTAACCTTGGTTTCTCTTCTGGTAATATGGTTTCTCTTTGAGACTGTCTAACATACATGAATATCAATGCTGTGAGATAAATTTTTAATAAGCATGCTGTGCAATCTGCTTTAAATTGCTTGCCTTCAAGTTACTTAACTTAATTGCATTTACATTCCATCTCGTTAGACTGTAGTTACACTATGTTAACTGTTATGTCAACAGTTGTTTTATTTGGCTCCACGAAAACTAAAATAAGATAGCACATTTTGATTTCATGGCAATTTTTAATTTTATGCAGTATTATAAATGATCAGCATTTTTTTTGAAGCTCATCTGCCCTTGTAATATTAAATCAGAATAACTTCCTCTCCCTTTTTAATGACATCTCTTCTCTGATTGGTGTTCAACCTGTCAATCACACGAGATCCACCAATAGGAAATCATTCAATTCATTCCAAATGGACAAAATCAAGCCCCGCACTACCTTTGTTTTAATTCGAAGAGCTGTTTCATTAGGACATACGTCACAATAGTAGAGAAAAGACTATCACAGCTTCTGTTTCATGCCCACTTGAAAGTCGATCTATGAAGTATGAATGCATCATCACAGGGCAGTAACAATATTTTAATGTATACAGTATAGTATATCAAGGTGTGAATTGTACTTTTAAAAATTCACATAAACTGGTGTGAAAGCTACAAGACAGGCCCTGTTGTCTAAATGCTGTTTTGGGATCAGCTGATGTTTGTGTGTGTTGTAGAGTTTAGAAGATTAGTGGCTTTCGAGGGCTTTTCACACGTTCCTCTGAGCATTAACTCCTGGAAGGACAGAGCTGTGCCTAAAACCTGCCACTTAACTCAATCTGTTTGGGTTACAGCAGGCCTACATTACACTAAAGCTTGATGATGTTCCCTGAAGATGAAAGCACAGACATTATAATAACCATATGAATAATATATTATTATGTCTGTGTTATAAATATGAGATAAAAATTAAATTATATAGAGGACATTATTTTTTTTTTATATGTATAGGTTTTTATTAATTTAAGTTTAGTTTACTCTATATACAATTAAGTTTAACTAATAAAAATGTGTCATATTTATTGCAGAAATAAAATAGGATTACGTTTTAATATATATTAATTTATTTCTGTTAGTGATTTATTAAATGAAAGATAATTATGTATTAGTGTTTTTATGATTATTATACGAATAACAACAAATATGTTTAAATTTCGACCCTAATTTATGTAAAATGGAATGTAGATGGAATTTGTAACCCAATAATGGGTTTGGGATATTTTACCTATATTTTGGGGTTAAAACAGCTCAGCATTTTTTAGATTGTGTTATAATCTTACTTCATATAGACCCCATAAATACCAGTTACTGCACAAAAATATACTGCGTTTACACATTGTATGTTTTTGCCTCTACTACTAAAGCTGTTTAAAAGTTGCCTTGCACATCTGAGTGCACACTTGAGTCCTGAATTATTATGCACTCTTAAAAAATACTGGGTTGTCTTAACCCAACAGTGGGTCAAATATGGACAAACCCAACATTGGGTTAAAACAATTCAGAAAGAAAATACATATAGGACATACATAATCTTCGGACAGAAAGAGACCCGATCTTACATATGTTTTATATTTTCCTCCCTTTAACAGCAACTACAGTAAAACATGGAGAGCTACAAATCATTCAAAAGATTACCTTAAAAAAAGAAATATAAATGTTACAATTCAAGAAAAATCTGGGCGTACTGAGTTGATATAATCAATCCCTATTTACTAGAAATTAGGAAAAAGTCTACTGTGTGTTCTTAATGAAAAAGATCAATATACAGTATCAATCCATTCTTCACTTGTATTTAATTGTAACAATTTTTTTAGTAATTTACTAGCTTGCCAGAAGCGTTAACAACAGTTTCTTGGCTTTATTAATCCACCCGTCTAAGGTTATATAACCCAAATATAAAGATTCACAAGTGAAAGCTTCTGCTGAATTATTATCTGTTCCAAACTTTAAGATGAAGTCATTTGGTGGCAGGTCTTTTAGTTGTACAGCACCAAAGCTATGGAACTCCCTGCCTTTGCACATTCGCCAGGTGGACTCTATTTCCAATTTTAAATCTCAGATAAAAACTTTTTTGTTTAGGATAGCTTTTAATGATTTGCTGGTTTAATATTATGTTAATTGTTATTTTTGCTGCTTGTATTTTTTATTTATTTATGATGTGCTTGCGATATGCTGTACGGTGTCCTTGAGTGCTTTGAAAGGCACCTATAAATAAAAAGTTAACGTTATTATTATTATTATTATTATTATTATTATTATTATTATTATTATTATTAAAGCGATCGCTACCTCAAAAAATGCGTCCACATTTCTATGAATCTTTTTCCAGTACAGGGTTAGTTTCTGACACTCCTAAAAATATAACGATTTAAATCTCTGGGGTGATTTTGAGTCTTAATTTTGCCACAACTTTCTCTGTTTCAGCAAATGGAATGATTATTGGTGACAAATCTTATTTTGACACGTTTTGGGAAAATGCTTTGAAATATAAAAAAATTCTCAACAATACACTCCGGGCAAATGAACTACACTTTCGTTATGTTGGTGCCTGTTTTTGCCCCATTGACTTCCATTGTAATGAAATCTTTTGATTGCAAAGCCATGACAGCATATAATCATGCATTCTTGATTGTTGGTGATTTTCCCTGTTGGGAAGATTTGTATTTTTGTAATTTGTAATTTTTACTGTTGATTGCCAGTTGCAGTGCAAAAACTGCTTACTTTCTGGCTTTTATATGGAATGTGTGTGTGTGTGTGTGTGTGTGTGTGTGTGTGTGTGTGTGTGTGTGTGTGTGTGTGTGTGTGTGTGTGTGTGTGTGTGTGTGTGTGTGTGTGTGTGTGTGTGTGTGTGTG
>CAIGQV010017835.1:25989821-26003832 GCA_903798115.1 Danio jaintianensis | reverse complement strand
GTTACTTTGTTTTAATGTGTTTTGTGGCGCGATCTATTTTACTTAAGTACATATTTCAGTCCATACTTCTTTACTTTTACTTAAGTACAAAAGTGTAGTCAGTACTTCAACTTTTACCAGAGTAATTTTAAACATGAGTATCTGTACTTCTGCTTGAGTAAAGGATGTGTGTACTTTTGCCATCTCTGGTAATTTTTGCATGATTTCCAGGCCTGTAGCCAGCCTGGTGAAAGGGGTGGTTCTTTTTTCTCAAAAAGTGGACCTTTTTGCAGTTATTCGCCTCATTTTCTATGTAATTGTGAGGTTTAAAGACATTTTAGTGACATTTTAAGCACCATTTTTAGCTGGATTAGCTTGTTGGGTGGTCATCATAACCACACTTTTTGATGTACCAAACATATTTCCTAAATACTTAGAATAAAGAAATATGAAAAAAACGTATTTTTAAAATGCATATGTATTACATCATCATTACAAAAAAGGGAATCTGTTAAAGTAAAAAAAAAAAAAAAAATTGCCTTATGTAGCCTATTGTCATTTATTAGGCAAATAACAAACTGGCCAGCATATTCAAATTTCCTCAGTCAGAATTTGGCCATTGAATAATAAAAAATAAAACTAAATAATGAAACATTAATAATAATAATGCAGAGCTTGACGATTTTCTAGCCGCTCCTGTAGAAAAGTAAATTAAAAAATTCATGGATAACAACAATATAGCCAAATTAGTATTAAAATGTACTTTAATATGGGCCACCTTTGGTGCTTTAGACCTTTTTATTGGTCTTTTTTTCTTTCAAGTATAAGGTCCAAGATTTAGAATAAAAGTTACTTGTAAAATAGTTATATAGTAGTGAAAGATGAATTCACTTATAGAAGATTATAAGTTTTCTTGCACAGCTGGATGTTGCAGTCATTCATTCATTCATTCATTCATTCATTTTCTTTTTGGCTTAGTCCCTTTATTCATCACGGGTCGCCACAGCGGAATGAACCGACAACTTATCCAGCATATGTTTTACACAGCGGATGCCCTTCCAGCCGCAACCCAGTACTGGGAAACGGATGTTGAAGTCACGCCGATATGTCAGCCAATAGGATTCTGCTTGGCATTAAAGCCTTCTGCGACTGATTATTTTTGCAATTTATGATGGCATAGCAGTCAAAATAGAACAAATGTATCTATCTCATGTATAGGACAAATTCTGGACCTTTGTAAGTTGGGGGGGGGTCTTTCGAACCACCCGAACCCCCCTTAGCTACAGGCCTTTTTTCTTCTACATACAATTGAAGTCAGCGTTATTAGCCCTCCTGAATTATTAGCCCCCCTGTAGATTTTTCCCCCAATTTCTGTTTAATGGAAAGAAGATTTTTTTCACCACATTTCTAAACATAATAGTTTTAATAACTCATTTCTAATAACTGATTTCTTTTATATTTGCCATGATGACAGGACATAATATTTTACTAGATATTTTTCAAGATACTATTATTCAGCTTAAAGTGACATTTAAAGCCTTAACTAGGTTAATTAGGCAAGTTATGGTAATTAGGCAAATCATTGCATAATGATGGTTTGTTTTGTAGACAATCAAAAAAAAAAAAATGCATAAGGGGGCTAATAATATTGACCTTAAAATGGTTAAAAAAATTAAAAACTGCTTTTATTCTAGCCGAAATAAAACAAATAAGACTTTCTCCAGAAGAAAAAATATTATAGGAAATACTGTGAAAAATTCCTTGCTCTGTTAAACATCATTTGGGAAATATTTGAAAAAGAAAATTAAAAAAATCATAAATTTGATTTCAACTGTATCCGAGCGCTCATGAATTAGACCCCTGTGGTTAAGTGCGGGCATCTGGATGAGGGTCAGTCACCCAAACAGCACGGTCACGGGCCGGATCCGCCCTCTCTGTGCCAGCACCTCCGGGGTGAAAGGTTATTGGCTGCACAGGCAGAACTGCCAGCCTGCGATATGCCACTATTTTTAGTAGGGGATTTTTGGCGTTGTTGCCATGCAGCGGTTGGACTCGGCTCCAGTGTGTTTCTCCAGCTCATTGTGCAGTTTAGCTCGGTGAATGTCGAACTGTGACGGATCTCTAAGCTTCACTCGAGCAGAAAAATGTAGGTCATATTATAAAGCAAACACCTAGAGAGGCAGACAGAGACTGTGGCTGCGAGGCATTGAAAGCTACTCCTGCATGCACATTTTAAAGATGTTTTGCTAACTCCTGGTTGGCTGGCTGGCGGATGAGCGTCTGCAGGCAGCCAGTGATGGAGTGGTGGGTGTGACTGTAGCGGGGCAAGAAAAAGCTCACAAAAGCATCGCGCTGGTGTCAAGGACAGGCAGTCTGACGGAGCAGGAATGAACACGGTTTTATAAAGCACTCAGAAAGCGTATGGAGTAAAAAGCATACAAAAAAGCAGCATACACAGTGTATAGAGTGCTCAGCATAAATGAGTATTGAATGAAGATTTGTATGCGTTTCCTGGTGAATGTTGACAATATTTTTGGTGCATTTAAATGAAGTGGTTTTATTAAACAGTTATTTCCCTTTAAATAAGAGTTTGGGTCACCTTACATCTTTAGGAATAGAAAGTCAATACATTTAAATTCAAACGACAACATTTCAAGTAAATTTTCTATATTTGTTTTTACGTTTGGCGCAGTGGGTAGCACGTTCGCCTCACAGCAAGAAGGTCGCTGGTTTGAGCCTCGGCTGGGTCAGTTGGCGTTTCTGTGTGGAGTTTGCATGTTCTCCCCGTGTTCGCGTGGGTTTCCTCCGGGTGCTCCGGTTTCCCCCACAAGTCCAAAGACATGCGGTATAGGTGAATTGGGTAAGCTAAAATTGTCCGTAGTGTATGCGTGTGAATGAGTGTGTATGGATGTTTCCCAGAGATGGGTTGCAGCTGGAAGGGCATCCGCTGCGTAGAACATATGCTGGATAAGTTGGCGGTTCATTCCGCTGTGGCGACCCCAGATTAATAAAGGGACTAAGCCGAAAAGAAAATGAATGAATGAATGTTTTTACGTTGCTCTTGATTATTTTTTCCTGTTTATTCATTCATTCATTCATTCATTCACTTTCCTTTGGCTTAGTCCCTTATTTATCAGGGGTTGCCACAGTGGAATGAACCGCCAACTATTCCAGCATATGTTTTACGCAGCGGATGCCCTTCCAGCCACAACCCAGTACTGGGAAACACCCATACACACTCATTCACACTCATACACTATGGCCAATTTAGCTAATTCAGTTCACCTATAGCGCATGTCTTTAGACTGTGGGGGAAACCGGAGCACCCGGAGGAAACCCATGCCAACACGGGGAGAACATGCAAACTCCACACAGAAATGCCAACTGGCCCAGCCGGGGCTCGAACCAGCGACCTTCTTGCTGTGAGTCGACAGTGCTAACCATTGAGCCACCATGCCACCCCTTTTTTCCCGTTTATTAAAATTTGTATTTAATATTTTCCCTCAACATGTTAATTTGAGCGTACTAATTTTTGAACTTAAGTTTTTTTGTTAGATTAGTTCCAGTTTTGTCTTTGGTACTGACTAATCTAGCGTATGTACACAATATATATTATTGTAAAGCATCCTATAGAAATATTATATATTATATAAGGGAGATCTCATTTATGCTGAGACTGTAAAAGAGATGCAGTTTTGGCTTTATCATGTGCTGTGATTTGCATTCTTGTTTTGTAGGATGTGTTTGAGAGCTTGTGTGTTCGATTCTGCAGTGTGATCCCATTTATTTCAATTTTAAATACAGTATAATAGGCCTAACACTGTAACACTTTTAGATAACGCTTGCTAAAGTTCCCTATAGAATACTTGGAGAATTAGCATATCATTATTTACAGTAAGGTCTTTAGTTAATCATATGTAAATGACATGGGTATATGCAAGTGTAATATATCATTATAAGGGCGATAAAACTGATATGTATTGTCATTAGTGTTATTTACTATGTAAATGTAATTTTTATATATATATATGTATGTATGTGTATATGTATGTATGTGTATCTGTATGTATGTGTATCTATCTATCTATCTAGCTATATATAAAATTACATTTACATAGTAAATAACACAAATGACAATAAATATCAGTTTTACCGCCATTATAATGATATATAATTACACTTGCATATGTATGTATGTATGTATGTATGTATGTATGTATGTATATATGTAAATATATGTATGTATATATGTGTGTATATCTATGTATATGTTTATGTCGAGAAGTTTCAAATACTCAAATACAATAATCAGATTACAGTTACAAGATTTCATGTTTCATGTGTGTATATGTACACTCTTCGGCCACTTTATTAGGTACACCTGTCCAATTGCTCGTTAACGCAAATTTCTAATCAGCCAATCACATGGCAGCAACTCAATGCATTTAGGCATGTAGACATGGTCAAGTCGATCTGCTGCAGTTCAAACCGAGCATCAGAATGGGGAAGAAAGGTGATTTAAGGGATTTTGAACGTGGCATGGTTGTTGGTGCCAGACGGGCTGGTCTGAGTATTTCAGAAACTGCTGATCTACTGGGATTTTCACGCACAACCGTCTCTAGGGTTTACAGAGAATGGTCCGAAACAGAGAAAATATCCAGTGAGCGGCAGTTCTGTGGGCGCAAATGCCTTGTTGATGTCAGAGGTCAGAGGAGAATGGCCAGACTGGTTCCAGCTGATAGAAAGGCACAGTAACTCAAATAACCACTCGTTACAACCAAGGTATGCAGAAGAGCATCTCTGAATGCACAACACGTCCAACCTTAAGGCTGATGGGCTACAGCAGCAGAAGACCACACCGGGTGCCACTCCTGTCAGCTAAGAACAGGAAACTAAGGCTACAATTTGCACAGGCTCACTAAAATTGGACAATACAAGATTGGGAAAACGTTGCCTGGTCTGATGAGTCTCGATTTCTGCTGCCACATTCGGATGGTAGGGTCAGAATTTGGCGTCAACAACATGAAAGGATGGATCCATGCTGCCTTGTATCAACGGTTCAGGCTGGTGGTGGTGGTGTAATGGTGTGGGGGATATTTTCTTGGCACACTTTGGGCCCATTAGTACCAATTGAGCATCGTGTCAATGTCACAGCCTACCTGAGTATTGTTGCTGACCATGTCCATTCCTTTATGACAACAGTGTACTCATCTTCTGATGGCTACTTCCAGCAAGATAACATGCCATGTCATAAAGCGTGAATCATCTCAGGCTGGATTCTTCAACATGAGTTTACTGTACTCAAATGGCCTCCACAGTCACCAGATCTCCAATAGAGCACCCATGGGATGTGGTGGAACAGGATATATTCGCATCATGGATGTGCAGCCGATAAATCTGCAGCAACATGATGCTATCATGTCAATATGGACCAAAATCTCTGAGGAATATTTCCAGTACCTTGTCGAATCTTTGCCACGAAGGATTAAGGCAGTTCTGAAGACAAAAGGGGGTCCAACCCTGTACTAGTAAAGTGTACCTAAAAAAAAGTGGCTGGTGAGTGTATATTTATTAATAATAATGTATATTACAATAATATATTCAATGTAAAATTGATATGTAGTCATTTATTATATAATAATACAGTATTTAAATGTAATTATATATATATATATATATATATATATATATATATATATATATATTTTTTTTTTTTTTATTATTATTATATAACATTCATGACTAATTAATTTACCAATAATTACATTCTTATATATAAATTATGAAGAAAGTGATTGATTAATACTATGTTGTTGCTATTAGCTAAATCTTGCTGAAATACTGTACAGATGAATGTTGCATGTCTGCACATAATTCTTTTAAAACAATGGTTTTAAGATTTTAAATGGTTTTAAGGCTCATCTTTGTGGCATTGTAGTATTTGCATGCAAACAGGATTATCTGTCTGTTGTTGTGTATTTCTAAATTAATTTTTCCTCTTTTTTTCTCTCCATTAAAAGCTTATTTAACTTTAATTATTTTTACAAATTAATTAAGTTCTTCTCTCTTGCTGCAGCGTGTTGCTGTGAAAGATTAATTATGAGTGATTAATTTCTCCTGGCACATGTTGTGTAGAGTGTGGAGATTGTGAAGTAGTGTTGGAGTGAAGACAGGTGGTGGTCTATTTTTAAAACGCCCTCCCGAGCACCTTCTGATTTTAGGACTGTTCGCACCTTTATGAAGAGCTGCAGTCATGCTGTTGTAATGCCTCTTCTGGCCACAGGCGGCGCACTTGTTTAAAACACACGTTTAGTCTAGATTCTAGAACTTTTTAGCTACTTTCAGGTGCATCTATGTTTATTGCACAATTTCAGATCAAAGTATAGTCTATAAAACAAATATGAGAGGTGGGAATTAGCAGCAATGTAATTTTGGTTATATGTTTTTTTTATATTTGAGTCACAATATTTTTGTAAAAAAAAAAAGAAAGAAAAAGAAATGCAATACTAATGTATAGTTGTCTGGTATACTTTGTTATCCACAGCAGAGGGAATCTGAATCCACAGAGCACACATTTATTTTAGTTTTAGTTTGGAGTTTGGATTTCAGTCAAACAGAAATTAATACATTTAAGTGCGTGCGTGTGTGCATGTGTACAAAATAAGCAGCACTACAAGTGTTGGGGAAAGTTACTTTTGAAAGTAATGCATTACATTATTGAGTTACTCCCCAAAAAAGTAACTAGTTGCGTTACTTTGTTACTTTTTATGGAAAGTACTTCGATGCGTTACTTTTGAGTTACTTTTTCGTACCTGCCTGAGGCTTGATCTCTTTCAGAACTTGCAGGGTGTTTTTCTTTTTTAAATAAAGGAGCTCTGTATTTAATGACACACATAACCTACACCTTCATTTACCTTTAAAAACCAACGAATTAAAAAAAGATTAGAATAATGTTACTTTCTGAGAACTTCCTGACGCTATAAGTGAAGTTTCACAAACTAATTTCGAGAGGAGCACGTGATATGAACGACGACAGCTGATACCTATCGCTAATCATTAGCCAACCAATCAGATCATTACAAATCACTATAAATACCCTGCCAAAAATCTCATTCCCTATCTTCATTTTCGGAAACCCCCCCTCCTCCCCTATCATTCCCCTATCCTTCTCCCTGATTGGGCGACACGGCGACTCAACGAGAAAACCAGGGTTCAAGTGCTATTTGAACCAGTGGGTACTCTCTGAGCGGAGTTTGCATGTTCTCCCCGTGTTCGCGTGGGTTTTCCCCGGGTACTCCGTTTTCCTCCCACAATCTAAAAACATGCATATAAACGAACCGTAATAATCAGTCACAAGCACTTAAACACACACTTACCGTATTAATTAGAACCAAAGGGAGGCTTTCGAGAAACACCTGATCTCGTATCCCTCCTAATGCTCATTGACCAGGCGGGAACCTTGGGCTCACCTATCTCCGAGCTCAGGGTTCTCTCCCGGGACAGCATGCCAAATCTGCTATCATAGTCGAGCATTATCTAAGTGCGAACTCTTGAAATGCCGTATATACAGATGAATGAAAGCTGAAAGCAATGTGTTTGCTACTTTTGTATTATTAGTTTAGTAAAATCACTGTCCATTGAGACTATAATCCCCTTTTCTTCCATGTGTTCAAAATAATGAGAATACTTCCATCACAGAAATGTAAGGCTCTGTCATCTTGGTTTCTGTCTGTTCCCGCGGGGAGCTCATTCTCTCATTGAGTGTGATTCAACGTGATTACACTAATTTTCAATTAGCAAATTCTTTTTTAAAAGTGAATTATTCATTCATTCATTTTCTTTTCGGCTTAGTCCCTTTATTAATCTGGGGTCGCCACAGCGGAATGAACCGCCAACTTATCCAGCATATGTTTTACGCAGCGGATGCCCTTCCAGCTGCAACCCATCACTGGGAAACATCCATACACACTCATTCACACTCATACACTACGGACAATTTAGCCTACCCAATTCATCTGTACCGCATGTCTTTGGACTTGTGGGGGAAACCGGAGCACCCGGAGGAAACCCACACGAACACGGGGAGAACATGCAAACTCCACACAGAAATGCCAACTGACTCAGCCGAGGCTCGAACCAGCGACCTTCTTGCTGTGAGGCGAACGTGCTACCCACTGTGCCACCGTGCAGCCCTAAAAGTGAATTAACTAACTCGAGTTACATTTTTAAAAAAAAGTAACTTAAATATTATTACTTAATTTTTTTAAATAATGCGTTACTTTACTCGTTACTTATAAAAGTAATATTATTACGTAACTCGTGTTACTTGTAATGCGTTACCCCCAACACTGTGCACTACATATATTTTATATGAACATTTTAAAATTAGTATATATAGTGCTACTTATTTTAAAATTTTCATATTTTATAAATATATATATATTCCTTTTTCCTTTTTATTTTATTTATTTAATTAACATTTAAAATTAAATAATTTTTAATTCATAATTTTAAATGATCATTTAAAATGTAGTTATTTTGTTATTTTTATTTTAAAAAATACAATAGTTTGTGTCATTTTATAATATCAAAATATCTTATTAGTAGTTGGCGGTTCATTCTGCTGTGGCGACCCCTGATAAATAGAAGGACTAAGCCGAAGGAAAATGAATGAATGAACGAACGTATTATTTATTTTATTTTATTTTATTTTTCTCTCATATATATAATTCCTCCCCACCATTTTCAGTGCTGTGACCTACCTTGAGCTTTTTTACTGCACTGCAGCACTTCATTCGGTCTTTGGCTGTAGTTTAACGTGTCTCTGCTTTATGAGGTTGTTCATATATTGTAATCTGTCCATTCTTGGCAGGCCTGATGCTGCATAGATCCATCACAGAATGAAAAGCTTCAAACTCCATTACTAAAATCTGACCTGCCTTGTGCTTTAATGAAGTTTCACAGATGACCTGCCAATATTGCTCATTCTGAATGTATCGGTATATCTAGTTGAAATAATTAAAACATAGTAATTTTATACTCTTTGATTCCAAACCACAAGCCTATAGGGTTTTCTTTTAAAGGGCACCTATGAGGGAAAATCAACTTTTGGAAGCTGTTTGGACAGAACCGTGTGTAGGTATAGTGTGTCCACAGTCATATTGGAGTGATATAAACACAACAATTCTCTTTTTTTAATTTCCTGACTTTAAAATAGGATCCAAATCCCAGCGATTTTGTAGCCCACCACACCGTGATGTAGCAGTGCATTTTTCCCTTCCCACCACTATTGATTGACAGGCGCCTATTACCATGTCTAAGTATTAACGCATATAACCATGTCCACAAGACAGAATTTGCAAAGAAACTAGGATTAAAAGATCTGTTCCAACTCTCTGTGATCAAACTACACTTCAAGCAGTAAGTGCTACACTTGCTATTTTGTATAGCCTTTTGAACTATACTTTAACTACGTAATTCATAACCACTGGAATTGGTGTACACAACTATAAACGAGGATGCTTCGATCATGCAACAGGAGTCCAGGTTTGTAGATGCTAAATCAGGTTTATTTTGTACAGTAACTTAGCTATAATGGATCTTTATACAGCAGCATATATTTACCTCTTTTATGGTGGGCATTTGGTTACATTTGCCGTGAGTAGATGAGCAATATATCAATATATTGTTTCCGCATTGATATTGCAATGTGATCATTCGCAATAGTCACATCGCAGAATATGCAATGTTAATTCTGGATTATAGTTTATCATTTGCATGTGTTTTTGAGGCCTGTGACTGTATGCGGATTTTTAAAAGCATCCGTGCATAAGAAATTGTACCATTTGTAACTCTTTTAATGATTACATTTATTGAATTATTTATACAATAAAGACGCCACAGTATTATTTTTTTACATTTGGTTCTTCAATTACTGTATCTGAATACTGTTAGACTCCTTAGAAAACCACTGTTTAAGTAATTTGTATCTTTTGCGTTATTGTATTTATCTGTGCTTGTAAGTTGTTTATTATATTTTATGCAGAAGATTCCAATCCAAAATTACAAATTGGGTGAAATTGTATTCATATCGCAGAACATATTGCAGAAAAACAAAATATTGCAATGTAAGATTTTTTCAATATCGCGCAGTCCTAGCACACAGCAAACATTGTAATGGTGTTTGTGACTGTAGGTCTCTGTTTCATAGTGTCTTGAGCTGCTTTCTGTCTTTTTGCTGTGTTTACCTCAAGCAACAACATCCCGCTCTCCCTCGTGAAGCTAATACGGAAGTAACTGAAACTGCAATTCATCGAAATTTAGCTAGGCCTGGCTCCATAATAGAGCACATTTCTATTGACCCCGAATGTTAAAATGGCCGACTTTACAGCAGAAAAAAAAACACAAAAAAACGATTTTGGTGCATATAGCTAATATTACACTTCATGACAACTGTGAAGGGGGTGAATTTATTTTTTTTATAACTCATTAGTTTCATTTATATTGAGTTATATTAAGTCCACATAATTAAGGGCGTGGCCACTTGAGTGACAGCTAGGTCGCCGTCACGTCACCTCAGCTGATTCCGGCTGATTAGCCAATGAGCTGGGCATATACATCGTATTTTTGTTTTGTTTTATCTGCCTTTCAATTGCCTTTTGGAATTATTTCTTACAATTATCAGATAATATGGCATGCTGTGCGCTTAATTGTGCGAACAAAATGGCGATGGTTGACCATGCCACTTTTCACGCATTACGCATCATTTGCGCTCTTCAGAAACCTGTGGGTGACGTCACGGATACTACGTCCATATTTTTTCCAGTCTTTGGTTTACCCTGACATCTGACCCTGGTTATCCTTCTCTGAAACAAAATGTCTCAGGAGTGGGCGGGGAGGACCGCCTCATTTTCATTTAAAGGCACAGCCGCAAAAACAGGTACAATTCTCTCTGACTCAAAAAATGACATTTTCAACAGAGTATAATAAATCTGATAGGTATTTTGACCTGAAACATCGCAGACACATTCTGGAGACACAAAACAATTATTTTACATCTTGTAAATGCCCAAAATTGCAGTGCTTAATGCTTGCTAAGGTGTTTTCGCTGATATAAAACACCCAAAACTAGACATTTATTGCATTTGTTTTTGTTTTTCCTTGAAGGCTTTGGTCATTGACTCTTATATAATCCTCAGTGCTGTTGATATGAAGCCATATGAACCGTGTTTTCCCTGCTGATGCCCTGAAAGCTCTTCTGAAGACTGTGGGAACTGCAGGTCTTGACAAGTTGAAAGAGCGCAGAAGTGTTTGGGTTATTTTTCTTCTGGTTCGTTTATCTCCGCTGCCCTCATGAGCCGCAGCTGTTCTGCTCTCTGAAGCACACAAACACAAGCGGATTGGGATTAAAGCAGGTGGTTTGGCCATTTCACCCCATCAAAGTGCATAAGAAACATTCTAAAAAAGGCTAATGTCTTTGAAAAGTCCAGCGATTCCTCGTGAACGGCACTTCCTGATTATCTGAACCTTTATAATGGTTGTTTCCAAACATTACACTATAAAAGGACAGTCCGCATCAAGAATGATTACAGTATTAGTGTCCCCAGCAATGCATAATTATGGTTGTATGTTGTAAGTGCACATTGCAATTACATCTTCTTTCACTTTAATGCTCAAGCTTTTTAAGGCAGTAGCCTTGTCAGTAGCCTGTTTCCACTGCAGGTTTGCACAAAACTTTTTGTGGGATTATTATCTAAATGTTGATTAAAGGTGCTGTATGTAAATTTTTTACTCTTCTAAAGCATAAAAATACCATAATATGTTTGCAGATATTTCAAAAAAATGCTAAGTGAACATACTCGTTTACTTGAAAAACAATGCTAAAATCAGATATTCTGCTTTGAAAATGTGTTACGTGACTAAATTTCAGTCTTTATTTAAGTCTCTATAACCTGCCCACTGCCAGTTTACCCAATTTTTTTTCAGCACCCCGAGTTGCCGTGGTGGAAAACACAGCATATTTAATTTCACTCTTGATGGCTGCATCAATGTATGCATGTGCGGCCGAAAATGTGATCTCTGGATGACAGAAACAGCCTTCGAAATTAAATGCAGATTCGTTATGAAAATCCACATGAGGTGGTTTTTAATTAGCAAATAATATAATTATTACAAATGTAATACAGTACATTGTAAGGTTTGATCGTCAGGCACACTCGCTCCTGTTTGTGTCATCAATCTGGCAACCTCCTTGTGCCTCGAGTTGTCGGAGGAGAGGCCTGGTTAAATAAACATCTCCAATAATTTGAATTTGGGCCGCAATACACAGTTCAACCACTATGTGTCAATCCTACATACTGCTCCTTTAAAAACTATTGAAAAACTTCATTGTTTTCATTTAACAATATTATGCTACTGAAGCATTACTTTTTCTTATATACACACACATGTGTATTGTATCTTCATATGTGTAGTTCTCCTCTTTGTGGTGAACGAATGCAATTATGATGTGATGTAGGGCTGTGCAATAGGATGAAATTAAAAAGTCTTATTTCATTAAATTTTTTTATTTCGTGGTGTCGCTAAATAAATAGTTTATACTAATACTTTTTCATATTTTGCATCAGCGAAATGTTGCATGCCACCGTGGGGCATCGCGAATAACAGCTGCAAGCTTGAAAATACAATGTTTGCATTATACATTTAATCTTAACATTATTTATATGAGGCCTGCGATTAATAGTTGTGAAATGTGTTTTATATTTCATTAATATTCATTTTATATTTATACATTCATATGAATGAGTACATTTTTGAGTATACTGTCAAACGTAAATAAGAATTTACCACATGGTCCATATAAAAACTATTTATTGACTGAATTTACAGAATGTACTGTATAGTGGGACTAAATCAAAGAAAAGTGAGTGATTACTATATCATGATATACAGTTGAATTCAGAATTATTAGCCCTCCTGTATATTTTTCTCCAATTTCTGTTTAACGGAGAGAAGATTTTTATCAACACATTTCTAAACATAATAGTTTTAATAACTCATTTCTAATAGCTGATTTCTTTTATCTTTGCCATTATGACAGTACAGAATATTTGACTAGATATTTTTCAAGATACTAGTATTCAGCTTAAAGTGACATTTAAAGGCTTAACTAGGTCAATTAGGTAAGTTAGGGTAATTAGGCAAATCATTGTATAACAGTGGTTTGTTCTGTATAGACAATCGAAGAATAATATTGCTTGAAGGGGTCTAATAATATTGACCTTAAAATGGTTTAAAAAAAAATTTAAACTGCTTTTATTCTAGCCGAAATAAAACAAATAAGACTTTCTCCAGAAGAAAAAATATTATAGGAAGTACTGTGAAAGATTTCTTGCTCTGTTGAACATCATTTGGGAAATATTTGAAAAAGAAAATTCACAAGAGGGTGAATAATTGTGACTTCAACTGTATATCATTATCAGGATATGAGATGACTTGTATCTTGATATGTGATTTTCGTGATATGGCCCAGCCCTTACGTGATCTGTTCTGCAGTCTGGAGATGTGAGTTGATAAGTTGTCTCTGCAGCAGCGGGTGGTGGAGGGCTGAGAGTGTTTGGGGGTTTTTTTCTGCTTGGCAACTGGTGCCCCTCCCGCTCGGACTGAAGGAGTGAAGCAGTGAGTTCATGCTGTTTGAAGCTCCGCTCGAGAGCCGGAGCGAGAGATTCTTCCAGGGCAGTGGGACAGCGCATCAAATAATAATCAAAACACTTATGAGAAATAGCCTAGTCTGTGGCTGAGGCTGCTGTGGTGCTTTTAATCAGAGGAAATTAATATATTCTAACAGTCTCAGTGTGGATCAAGTCGGATGTTTCTATTGTGCCTGAGCAGAAATGCTGGTTCTGAACTAGTTTTGCTCATCATCATGACCCAGATTTTGTGAAAATGTGGCTTAACACAGTACCAAGATCAGAATAAGACTTTTATCTGCTCCGGGTGTGTGTTCACGGTATGTGTGTGTTCACTAACTGTG
>CAIGQV010017835.1:25963532-25974821 GCA_903798115.1 Danio jaintianensis | reverse complement strand
TTTTTTTGGGTGAACTATCCCTTTGAACAAAGAATCAGATAAGTTTAACAAAGATTGACCTGAAATCCCAACTCACCGTGAGTATTTTAAAAACATAAATTAAATTAAATAACTTAATTAAATAAATTAAATAATTATAAATAAATAAATCATATTTTATTCAGTTGAATAACTGTAGTCATAGGAAAGTGAAGTTAACAATTTTAATCTAGTGTAATCTAATTCAAGCAAAATAACTTTAATCAATGCAGCCTGTGAAAGACGAGAGCTGGAGATCTGTTTAAAAGAAAAACAAATATATGTCAGCGTGTGAATATATATTACAGATCTTCCTTTTGTTTTATCACGTGCATTATTTATTATTTAGCTAAAGGGGTAGTTCATGCAAAAATGAAAATTTCCTAATCATTTGCTCACACTCGAGTGGTTCTTGACTTTTTATGAATTTCTTTCGTCTGTTGAACACAAAACAAGATATCCTGAAGATTGCTGAAAATAATACTATGAAATACTAAGAAAATCAATGGCTTTTTTTTTTTTTTTTACAACATTCTTCTAAATATCTTCTTTTGTGTTCAACAGAAAAAAAGAGACTTGGAGGATGAATAGACTAAATGATGATAGAATTTTCTTTTTTTTTGGGTGAACTATCCCTTTGAACAAAGAATCAAATAAGTTTAACAAAGATTGACCTGAAATCCTAAATCACAACAATGAATATTTTCTTAAATACACAAATGAATAAAGAATTATTTATAAATTATTTATGTTATTCAGTTTAATAACTGTAGTATGATCAGTCAAAGGAAAGTGAAGTTAATCATTTTAATCCTGTGTAATTTAAGACCTTAAATCAATGCAGTCTGTGAAAGAGAAGAGCTGGAGATTATTTAAAGAAAAAAATATGTCCGCGTGTGAATATTTATTTATTTTATTTTTTACTATGGAAGCTTTCCTTATTAATATTAATTTTATTATTCAGCTGTTGCATGGTAACTTTCTTGCAGCGTCCTGTTAGATAATCTTATGAAATATTCATAGTTCTATCCAATGCAACGGGAGGATTCCCTTTTTCCTAGAGCCCGCCTACTAACTGGCATCTTTCAACCAATCAGATCGTTGTTCAGGGTGGACGTGTTGTGTTACGTAATTAATATTCATAAACCGAGCCTTTAACACTCCCAGTGCGCGTCCGTTTGGTTGTGTCCGCTGGAGTGCGCTGAGTTCAGAGCGAAGAACTGCTCAGAAAAGTCAATGGATCTAAATAGCTCAGCACTGGACTATTAGTTTATCGCTCAAACTCAGTAACTCGTCTGTTATAATTGCGTCAATGGAATGATTTCATTACTGACATTTTGCTTTTTTGGCACCTCGAGCAATGCGGTTACCGGCTTTGCCTCAGCTGATAAGGATAGTTGAACGCTACTGACGCGTGATTGACTGCAAACAAACCGACGTGCCTTTAAACGTGCGCGAAAGGATTAAACACTTAATGTTACAGGTAAGAATTATTTAAACAATTACATCTTTAACATCTTTTCAACAAATATGGGATGACAGCAAGCGAATTATCATATTTTTGTACATGTACCATGGTAGAACTACTAATTTTATTTTAAGTTAGTCTTATGAGGAGATAAATATAATATCTTCTGATTTATCGTGACCTATGACTACTGTAACGATAACAGTTGTTGTTATATTTGTTTTCGCTGATTTATAAACCTGTAGTGAGGTAAACTTTAGTTGTTTATGTTTAGTTTTTAATTATGAACGATTATATTTTCATAGTTGTATTTTGCTTTCTGTATTTTTGCTTACAATATATGGTGTTTTTGAAGACTACTACAGTAAAGTACTTGAAATAATCTGTTGTGGTAATTTCATAGCTGTTGTGGTAATACAACAACTATAGTAAAACAAGTTTTCTACAACGGTAAGGTATATTATACTACAAAACAACACACACCACAGTTTACTGTAGGAAAAAACTAAAGTATACTACAGTATTTATCACAGGTTATCAGTTTACTATAGTTAATACTACATTATGCTGTAGCATTCATTAACAAAGTGTTGTAAATATTATAATACAGTATAAGTGTATAGTATACACAGCACTTTACTATAGTATTGTTCAAAAACACTGTAGTGTTTACTATAAATTACTATAGTATTTTATTCATGTGGGCTTGTAATTATTATAGTAATGACAACCTGGTGTGGTTTGAGCCATGTATGTCTGTAGTACATGTAAATAATCACATTGTATAGCAAAATATTGAAAGATGTAGGTCAAAATATTGAAGGATTGTCAGAAGGTTTCTATGTTTGCATGGATGTGAGCTCCGGATACATCTGTACGAGACCATTAGGATGCTGAAAATCCTGCCCTTCGGGGAAGAGGATGTGATGACAGGATTATTATTTAATTTATCAGGTGCTCGGCCCCATTGTGTTGAGTCTGTTGGACTAGTTTGACGTTGGCCGGCACTAACAAGACCTTATGGGACTTGGACTTTCACACAATGACCATTTCGGGTAGTAGAATTTGCTCACCGTTTTCAGGGTGGTGATTTTTTTTCTCTATATGTGCACATATTGAGGTAAAGTTGGTTTTATATTCACACATTCGTTCAGTGACAACTTGTGACACAGTCCCTATATTGTTTACCATGCTACTTTGAATATTCGGTCAGAAATAGCATGCAAGAATGACTTCAAAACAACATTAGCACTATTTAATGACTGTGTTGTACGTCTTTGGCTGCTAATTTGATTTCCCTGTTTAGAATTTGCAAATTGGAATCTGAAAATATAATATTAAGCAGAAAGTAATATAATATTAAAGAGTAATGTGCAAATGTAAAACCAACTTTACCCCAATTGTGCATATGTATGTTTGGTTTGCAGTGATCCTCCTTGAAGAAGATTTACTATTGAGTAGGTCTGTTAAACTTTAGACTGCCGTGCTTTTGCAAATATTAATCAGCTGACTTCACCTTATCATTGAGCTGATTTGTGACTATCTTTTGTTTTTTGCAAGAATATTGACTGGTTTAATCTTATGTTTTAGCTGTAAACAACATTGGGGTACCGTTGGTTTCATATTCGCACATTCAGACTTTCAACTTCTTAATACAATTTCAGAAAAGTATTAATTGCAAATTCTACATCAGAGATGCCCAAACTAGGGCTCGTGGGCCAACTGTGATAACCTTTGATTGACTCCACCATCCCATCTGAGAAGAGAAGGAGAATGATGAGGAACGTTGGCCTTTAACAGAGATCGTAATTTTAAACTTAACGTAACCTTTTTTGTTTGTCTGTTTTATTGTTGAGCTACAAATAAAACAAATTGAAATTAAATGTTTCAATTAAATATTGTAAATAAATCAGATTTTTAAAAATGTAAATACAGTCTCTCGACGTATAGAGGACAATGCACAAAACATCGCAAGCAAATCAATGCAAAGCTTGACTTGTATATTCAGCATTAAACTCCATTGTGTAATAAATTGGATTGTTTTTGTTTTTACTGTAATAAGTTTATTATATATATATTTTTGGTATACTGCATTAGTTCATAAAGAAATATTTTCTAGTTTTTTTTTAAATATTAGGAAAATAAATAGGAAATTACTCATAAGCAACTTTAATGTAATACAGTTTGCTATATTTACCTCTGGCCCATATTTATCTTTTGGCCTTTCATAAGAAAAGGTTTAGGCACCCCTGTTCTAATTAATAATAATAATAATAATAACAACAATAATAAATGTTATTTATGATGAGCTTTTTTTTAACTCAAAGCACCAAATAGGGAAATCATATTAGCAGCCTATGACTATCAAAGTACAACATTGTTCACAGATAATGAAATAGTGCTATTGTTGTTTTGGAGTCATGCTTGCATGCGATTTTAGACCGAATATTCAAAGTAGCGTGGTGAACAATACTGTGAACGTGTCTCAAGTCGCATTTTAGCCAACAACAGCCGTAACAGCACATATCACTCACGTTATGCATTGAAATTAGATGTTTTTATTGATCACTATATTAAATTTCAACAAATTCTGCCGCTTAATATCTTATTGGCAGCATGTTTGTGTCCTAATTTAATAATGTGAATATAATAGGAATACAACAAAGTCGTTTTGCGTTTTGTTATTGTATGTTTAGAGTATATTTCGAGAAGTTTTACGTATATTTAGAGAAGTTTTACTGTTCCAAAAGCAAACTTTGTTTTTCATTTTTGTTTTTCATTTGTTTTTCAAGGTTTAAAATGTCAAAATAGAGCATTAAACTCTATATGTGGCTTTTGCATTTTTAAAGTATACTTTTATACATAAATAATACCCTGTTTAACTTGGTCTTATATAGTTAAAATAAGCAAAACGTCAATTAAAAAAAAAAAAAGCATTTAATTTATTTAATTTATCCGATTAATTGAAAAAAATAATTGGCCAACAAATTGATAATCAAAATAGTGTTAGTGTTTTATTGAACAGTATATGGCAAGAAATGGCAATGGAGATGTTTGTGATCCTTTTGTATTCCAATATTAGTTCTCCAGTCATTTTAGTTATGGTTATTTGATGTTTTATATGTTAATATAATTTTATATATTATATAATATTGAGTTTTTAAAGTGTTTTTTCTGTTTAAGCATATTACATAGCTCTGTGGAATATTTGCGTCTTATTGGTTAATAGTGGCTTTCTTTATTCAGATATTTTTCTGTAGTGACCACAGTATCGTTAGTTGCAGCCCTAGTCACAACCATCACAAGCTGTTTTAAAACACTGAGTTAGTTACAAATATAATGTGCTATAATGTGCTCATAACAGAACATCATGATAGTTCTGCTTTACTATTTTATTTAATGTGAAAGTCTGAATGTGCGAATATAAAACCAAATTTACTTCAATGCAAGAAAGAAGTATTCTGGTTGTTTGAAAATGTGTGTTTGTAAGTCGTAACTCCAGGGGAATGATCTGCCTGTGGAGTTTGCCTGGAGTGTCACTTGGAGAAGTTTATTGTTGCTTTGTGTTGAAGGAGATTATTGAAGTGTTTGAAGAGCTACCTGGAAACCAGCCCCCCGTCTGTGTCACATCCAGACGCTCTGCAAACTGATAACCTCTCCAATCCAGGAATAGTCAGTTTGTTTAAAACAAGACCTACAGTATAACAAAGCCGTGATTTTAATGCTTTAATTTATCAGGTTAATGAATAGAATAAGCTTGCTGCAATATGACATCACTTTAATCAACTTCCTGTTCACCTCCTGTGTTGTTCTGCCTTTTTCTGTTTGCAAAGACTTTTGATGGAAATGACTTTTTAAAAAAAACAAAGATTTAATCTGACAATGACCCCATAACCCATAAAAGTGTCTGACTGTCAACACATGAGACAAAGATTATTCTTTTTATTTTTTATTAGTAGTGCTTTTGCCAAGTCAAGCCTCGGGATTACTATTTTATGCAGACAGAGATTTGAATAAAGCTTATGATTTGAATGAAATAAAACTTCTGTGCATGGATTCGAGAAGGTTTTTGTTTCAATTTTTTATCATAATATTTTGTTATCAACATCTGCAAAACATCTGTCAACATCTGCAAATAAATAAAAAATTCTCTAAATGAGAATATTTTTATTTATATTTTATGTAAATATGCACACAGTATATAACTATTTAAAAAAAAATATTCTCTACTATTTTTTATGGTTTGTATTATATAAAATAGGAAAATATACAATTTAATTATATGTAGAAATATAGATATGGGCGCGCACGTGTGTGTTTATTTATTTTTATTTTGCAATATTCAAATATTTATTAATATGTAATTATTAAAATTGTTTAAATGTAACTATATAAAAAAAGTCATACCTGAAATTAAACACATTTAGAACCAACATCATTTATCAACATTTGGGAAATATAAATATATAAATAAAATATAATAAAATATTTCAACTGTAACTATTAAAAGTCATATTTGAAATCAAAACACTATTGAAACTGATTGTCAGCGTCTATTCTATACTGTTAATTATTTAAAAGATTTGTGTATATAATATTTATAAAATACATGTTTTACTATATTTAATACATGCAGTAGATACATTATTGTTTGGTAATAATTACATACTAAGAAATATTCATTGTTAATGTAACTTTTTCAAAACATTTTTAAAACCACGTCATACCATCTTCGTAACTACCACCTTGTCCAAGCACTGCAGCTGTATGTACTTTTTATTGATGTTCGGTTTTGTCTCATTACCACCCTCATGTTGAGCTCAGCTTGCCGTCAGCACATGTGTTGCGCATCAGAAGCAGCTGTGAGCCGCACCTCTGGGTTTATGGGTCAAAGTCAGGATGCCAAGACAACAGTGTCCAAAGCCCCCCCATAATCAGCTGCTCGCTGGATCGCAGACAAATGTGACAAACCTGAATGACATCGCTGACGGGCGCAAGTCCAGTGACCGCGTGTGGGACAGCTGACTGATTTAATGACATACTCTCATGTTCATGTTGTGATTCCACCCGCATTAGTGGCTCATGGCAATTATGTGAATTGGAGTGTGTTTTGTCCAGTTGCTGTGTTGAGTTTTTGTGCTGTTGTTAGTGATGGTGTTTGTGTAAGTAAGAGTGTAGTGTTTATTATGGTATAAGGCAAGAGATGTTTGTGATCCTTTCGTATACCAATATTAGTTCTCTAATAATTTTAGTTCTTGTTATTTGATATTTTAAACAAATATTGTGTTTTTAAAAGTGTTTTTGTTTCCTCTACTTCAGTATATGTAATGTAATGTGTATTTATATAGCACATTTATTGTGTATGGCCATACACCGAAAGCGCTTCACAATCATGAGGGTCTCTCTCCACACCACCAACAGTGTGCAGCATCCACTTGGATGGTGTGATGGCAGCCACAGGAGTGGAGAGACCGTGATGTGGCCAATTGGGTGGATGGGGATGATTGGGAGGCCATGATCGGTATGGGCCAATGGAGGGAATTTGGCCAGGACACCAGGGCTACACCCCTACTCTTTACGAGAAGTGCCATGGGATTTTTTTTTAATGACCACAGAGAGTCAGCACCTCGGTTTAACGTCTCATCTGAAAGATGGCACTCACTGAGAGTATGGTGTATCCTTCACTTTACTTTACTTTAATAGTGACTTTCTTTAGTCAGATATTTTCCTATAATGAACAACACAGAAGGTTTTTTTAAAGGAACAATACACTTTTTTTTTGTTTTTGTTAAATAATAGCAAAACCCTGTGTCTTTTTATTTAAAGGAACACTCCACTTTTTTGAAATCATTTTACAGCTCCTCTAGAGTTAAACAGTTAAGTTTTATCATTTTTTAATCCATTCAGCCGATCTCCGGGTCTGGTGGAGCACTTTTAACTTAGCTTAGCATAGATAATTGAATCAGATTAGACCATTAGCATCTCACTCAAAAATGACCAAAGAGTTTCGATAATTTTTCCATTTAAATCTTGACTTTTTTTTTTGTAGTTACATCTTGTACCAAGACCAACAGACAATTTTTATTTTCTAGGCCAGTATTGCTAGGAACTATACTTTCATTCTGACTTAATAATCAAGGAACTTTGCTGCCCATAGGTGCAGTGATATTACACAGCACCTGAAAATAGTCCCCAGCAAGGTAACTTCCAATGCTTTCACAGGGATGTTTTGCTGCGTAATATTATAATTGGTGCCTGCTGCAGCAATGGTACGGCAGCAAAGTTCCATTTTTACACCGAAATGAGAAAATAGTTCCTACCCGTACTAACCTAGAAAATAGCAACTTCAATTTTTTTTGTCAGTCTTAGTAAACAATGTAACTACAGAAGAGTTCAGCTTTTAAATAGAAAAATTATTCAAAACTTTTTGTTCATTTTTGAGCGTGATGCTAATGGTCTAATCCGATTCAATGATCTATGCTAATCTAAGCTAAAAGTGCATCTTCGAGACCTGGAGATCGGCTTGAATGGATTAAAAATGGGTAAAACTCATCTGTTTAACTCTAGAGGAGCTGTAAAATGATTTTTAAAAAAGTGAAGTGTTCCTTTAAATAAAAAGACACAGGGTTTTGCTTTTATTTAACAAAAGATATACTAAAACCATTAATATTATAAAATATTATTACAATTTAAAATGACTGTTTTGTTTTAGAATACGTTAGATGTAATTTTTTCTTGTGATTGTGAGCTGAATTTTCAGTATCATTACTGATATGATACAGTCTTTGTCACACATGATCCTTTAGAAATAATTATAATATGCTAATTTGCTGCTCAAGAAACAATTATTATGATTTTTATGAATAATGAAAACACAGTTATTTTGTGGATACTTTTTTGAAAACTGTGGTCCGATTTTGTCAAAACCATAATAAAAAATAAATAGGGAATAAATAAGCAAATAAATGGGAAAGAAATGAAAAAAGAAAAGAAAGAAAAATAAAGTTTCATTTCCAAGATTATTTGATGAACAAAAAAATGTAAATAACATTGTGAAAAATATTTTTGTAACATTATATAAGTCTTTCTTGTCACTTCTAAGGAACCGATCCTTAATAAGTAACAATATTATTTGAAAATATTGCATTTTATTTGATTAAAACCAGTTTTCTAAAACAACTCCATACATTTTAAAGTGTAGATTCATATTCTTTTATATATGAAAAAAAAAAACATCTGACCCCAAACATGAGTTTTATGCAGATGACCCGACAGCAGGAAACACACTGTTTGTGGCACCGTGATGTCATGTGGGACATTCCCAAAGTGGCTACTTAGCATATTATATCACTTATGTACGTATATAACTTTACAAAAAGGAATGCCTGTTTGTGACAGAACAGTTGATTTTGCTCAAAGAAATTCAGTATTTATGAATTTTTAATTAACATTTGTGACAACAGGCTTTAGTTGTTATGCAGAGAAAGCACATCATTCTTTTGACTCAAATGTTTGCTTGCCAGTTTATCATCAATCAGGAATGCACTTCCTCTTGTGAGTTCATTAAAGGTTAAATAAGCTATTTATTAATGTCTGTTTTTACACAGATAGATAATTCTGCTCTTGACTAAAACAACTTTAGATAACTAAATAATAAATGTCTGTGCATATTGACTTTGGAAAGTTATTGCCATTCAGTCATATGCAGTCAATACCACTTCATGAAAATTCTAGCATCATTTTGTTGAACACAAAAGAAGATATTTTGAAGAATGTTGTAAACCGGTAACTGTTGACCTCCATAGTAGGAAAAACAAATACTATTGAAGCCAGTAGCTATGTTTCCATCCAAATATGTGAATTAGACTTATTTTTGTTGACCCTGTAAACATAATGACCAATCATAGGTGTTTAAGAATTAGCTTAGCAAGCAAGTTGGATTAATATTTACATTTTTTTATTTGCTATAAATGCTCCTGTTGTCTTCTGTACCTGTACTTGAGTTTTGTTTGATACCTTCAAAAAGAGTGTTTTCTTTGAGCAGATAAAGTTCAACTTACAGTTCCAACAATTGAAGTCAGAATTATTAGCCCTCCTGAATTATTAGCCCCTCTGTAAGATTTTTTTCAACACATTTCTAAACATAAAAGTTTTAATAACTCATTTCTAATAACTGATTTCTTTTATCTTTGCCATGATACATGATACATATATTGGCAGTACATAATATTTGACTAGATCTTTTTCAAGACATTATTATCTAATATTTTATAATATTTAGCTTAAAGTGCATTAAATTGCTTTAAAGGCTTATCTAGGTAAAATAGGCAAGTTAGGGTAATTAGGCAAATCATTGTATAAAGATGGTTTGTTCTGCAGACCTTCAAAAAAATTGCTTAAGGGGGCTAATAATATTGACCTTAATATGGTAAAAAAAAAAAAAAAAAAAACTGCTTTTATTCTAGCCGAAATAAAACAAATAAGACTTTCTCCAAAGGAAAAAATATTATAGGAAATACTATAAAAAAAATTCTCGCTCTGTTAAACATCTATTGGGAAATATTTGCAAAAGAAAAAAAATTCACAGGAAGGTAAACAAAACAAAAGTTTCCATCTGGAGCTCCTTCACGGGACTCGACACTTGTAAACAATCGCTCCATCGGGCTTGCGGCTCTCAGCACTTGTCTGCACTACCAAGCTGACCAATCACAGAGCTTGCGCTACATGTCGTTGCAAATTATTTGCGAGGTGCGCGTCAGCATTGGCTTTAGCCTCGGCAAGGGTTATGCGACCGCGGACCATACGCGTTCGCTTGATGCAGAAGTATAAATCAGCGTTTAGCCACTAAATCAAAAAGTTACAAATTGCTGTGAGATAGCGCTGGTAATTTGACTTCTTGTATTAAAAGACAAAATTGTATTCTTGTGTTGTGAAGTAAAATAAAATTATGGATGGAAAGCATCGTCAATGCACCAAGATATCGAATTGAACTGAATCGATGATATGATAATTGTAACCAAACCGAACCGTGAGACCAGTATAGGTTCCCCTAGATTTTATAATGACCAAAGACACATTTCAGATGTTTTATAATGTGGTCGTTCCGCTTGTTTCATGCGTGTTTTGAAAATGTATTTACATGTCTGTACGGCACTTCAATAATGCGACTAAAATAGGAATACTGCACATGTCTTAATTCCATTTCTGTTTAGTTCAATTATGACTTTAGTCGGATTAAGGTAATAAAAAATCTCTGTTTACATGGTAGACTCTTAATCAGAGCATTGTCTTAATCATATTAAAATCAGAGTATTGGTGTCCATGTAAATATACTCACTCTTCGGTGTATCTTCTTTTGTGTTCAACAGAACAAATGCAAACTGGTTTGGAACAATTGTATGATGAATAAATGACAATTTTCTTTTTTTGGGTGAACTATCCCTTTAACAGGGCGTTTTCCACCTTTGGACCAGCTCAACACCTCAGTCAAAGCCTAATTTCTCTCTTTAGTTTTGTGTTTGGTGGGTGGAGTGACTTTTAGCAGTGGGGCGTATGTGTTTAGCACACAAAAGTGCTGATGCCTGCAGTCCGGCCCATCCCAGAATGTGCACAATTAACCAACTGGCTCTTTGACTCACCATCACAATCTGAATCTTTTAGTGAAGCTTATAGTGAAAAAACAACAACAGATGAGTGTGTCACAAGTGGAACATGGATCTGAAAGGGGATGAGATCACCTTCACACACATAAAATGTCACACACACACACACACACACACACACACACACACACACACACACAC
>CAIGQV010017835.1:25933179-25963522 GCA_903798115.1 Danio jaintianensis | reverse complement strand
ACACACACACACACACACACACACACACACACACACACACACACACAAATAAACAAAATCCTTCCCATTGGCTTTGTATATTCAAATGAGGCTCTAATTTGCATCCGTATGATTCCAGCCGCTTGAATGAGCCCAGTCTCTTTAAAGCCCATGTGTTTCTCTTTGATGTCTAATCCACTCATAATTATCTCATGTTTTCAGCGCTCTGTCATTTTCTCTCCCTCTGGATGCATCTGCACTTCTCGCTTTGTCTTTGTAAATTTCTTTAAAGCGCAGCTGAATCTTGTAAATAAATTTTTTATTTCAATATTTTAATGAGCCTTAGCAAATGATGCTTACGACTTTTATTAGTCATTCTGATTTTAAGCGAACAACGTAGAGGTGTGAACCTACAACTGGTCTCATGGTTCGGTTACGATTATCATGCCACGATTATCATGGATTCGGTTCAATTTGATATCTCTGTGCATCACGGTGCATTGACGATGCTTTCCATACACAATTTTATATTTTACTTCACAGCACAGCAATTCTTGTATTGAAATTTATAAATATATTTATGTATTATTTGTAATACAATTTTGTTCTTTAATACAAGCAGTCAGATATGACGAGCAGTCAGATATGTGAACTGTACCTTTAATTTTACCTGCTGAAAGAAAACACTCTTTTTTATGGTATCAAACAAAACTCAAGGACATGCACAGAACAACATGAGCATTTAGAGCAAATAAACAAACGTAAATATTATCCCGCTTGCTTTTTGAGCGTTGTTGAGTAAGTTTTTAAACGGCTATGATTGGTCATGGACTTAATAGGTAAGGGAACGCGAATAAACGGCAGTGGCGATCACAGCTGATCCATGATAGACGCGGTGGAGAAAACTCGCTCTGCAGACATGCTCGAGTCTGGATTCACAAGTATCACTGTAACAGCTGAGAGGAGAGGAAACGTTACCTCACACCAGGAGGTCAAATGTCCACAGAGAGAGAGAGAGAAAAAGAAAAAGAAAAATGGAGTTTACAGCTTTCATTTTCTCCATATCAGTGAAATAGGGGCTTCTGCTGTAACTTCAGTGTCAGTGAAAGACTGTCCAGCAAACCCAAACGCAGTGAATTGTGCATAGTTGTTTGCTTTTTAAGTAGTTGGAGTGTTTTAATTACTCGTGGTCGCAATATATCGCATATGAGATGAATGAAGTCAGTACGTAATAACCGGTTGGGATCTATTATTGAACTGATACCAAATTGTCTGCGTCTGCATTGCGGTGCACTGAAGAAACAATTAATTTTGACATACCTAGAACAGTGTTATACAGCGGTATAAAAGTGGTCTGAAATGATCTGAGCTGTTCTTTGTTTAATCACTTCCAGAAGTAGTTTAAAATTTAGATTGATTGTTTTTGTAGTGTAGATACTTTTGTGTTCGAACAGCTACCAAAACACTTAAATCAAAATCAAAATTACACTTCCACATCCTTTTCATTTACTTTCCTGATCACTCCTAAAACATGTAACATTTTTTGTTTGTTTAGTAGTTCTTGTGCATATTGTGTACTGATTTCTCCCATTAAATAGATTAAGGCCCTGTTCACACGAACATTGGTATATTCAAAAAAAGTTTCTCCTATGTGGTTTGGTCATTTGTCCACATGAAACAGTATATGGTGACTGAAACTAAAACTTTCTGAAAACTCCAGCTAGGGGGAAGGTTTTTCAGAAATTCTTTTTCAATGTGGTTGTGTAGCCACTCATTTTTTTTTGCCTTTTGCCTCATGATGTCATCATGCAAGCTATTTTCTACTTTCTGATTAGGCAAAACGACTGGGTTCAAACCAAACACGGTAGACACGAATGTGGCGAATTCTGTGCTTTTGCAGCAAATGTGTCACGCAATATACTCGCGCAAATTTCAGTGCTTTGACATTTCTAATTTTAGATTTTAAGGATGCACCGAAATGAAAAATCTTGGCCAAAACCGAAAAAGAGGAAGCCAAGGCCGAAAACCGAAACACTGAAATAAATTATGCATATTATTAGTACCATTGCATTTATGACTATGACTGTGTATTGACCTTACTAAAATCAAGGCATTGCAATTGCATAAATGAATGTTAAAGTTTCAAAGAATAAATCAATTACAAATTATGAAATATTTATTTAGCAACAATGGGTTATCACTGGATGGGGACTTCAGACAGATAGCCATCTAGCTGTTGAGTTGTTAAGCTTGTCGTCTGACTAACATTTGAGAAAGATTTTAAAGAGTGTATTTAAATAAGTCCAGTGCATAAATTTACATTTTTGTCAAATAAAAAAATTATCTAGCTAGGGTTGCACGATTTACAGGTACAATGTCGATGGCTCCAAAATACTGGCGGTGCCACTGTAGTTTGTAAACGGTAGTATCGTCATTAACGGTCTATCTACAATAGATAATGTTGCATGTGGAAAAGTCATTAAATGCTCACATGTTTGTGCAACAATAGACCATTTTATTTTAATAGTCTGTGGAGCCCTTTAATGTTGCATGTTTTCTGACGTTTCGAACGCACATCTGAATCGGTTCATTTCTGTTCCTGTCAATATGATTTAGTAGCTACAACAACCGCGACAATCTCAAAGAACAACTCACAAAGTGAAATTTTAAATTACTTTGGATTGTTGTCTGACTGAAAAAAACAACAACAATAAATGAAAACTCAAAATAGCAACAGGAAACATTAAAACAATTTTTGACCACTTCATATAGCCTAACTTTGTTGGTAAAATGCTCTTTTTGTAACAAATTTCATTTGGCATAATTTGTATATTTTAATGTATTTTTTGTTCAGTTATCTGCAAAATAAACAAAAAGAACAAATATATTTTAGGTGAAGTGATGTGCAAATAATACTTTTTTCAATAATAAGGGAATTATGAATTAAATTCAAGTAGGTCTATTATAACATATAAAATATAGCATTTCTGACAATTTTCTTTATAATTTGAGTTATGAATTACACTATGGCGCAGTGGGTAGCACGTTTGCCTCACAGCAAGAAGGTCGCTGGTTCGAGCCTCGGCTGGGTCAGTTGGCGTTTCTGTGTGGAGTTTGCATGTTCTCCCCGTGTTCGCGTGGGTTTCCTCCGGGTGCTCCGGTTTCCCCCACAAGTCCAAAGACATGCGGTACACTTGAATTGGGTAAGCCAAATTGGCCGTAGAGTATGACAGTGTATGGATGTTTCCCAGTGATGGGTTGCAGCTGGAAGGGCATCCGCTGCGTAAAACATATGCTGGATAAGTTGGCGGTTCATTCCGCTGTGGCGACCCCAGATTAATAAAGGGACTAAGCCGAAAAGAAAATGAATGAATGAATGAATTACACTATCGCAGTACTACTTGGTATCATGATACTTCAGCTGGTATAGTATCGTAACATGAATTAATGGTATCGTGACAACCCTATATCTAGCAGAAATATGGATACAATCTGATAGTCACATATATAGTAGCCTAAGTCAGAACAGAATAGCCTACATATTATTATTTGAAGCACTTATTTGCAGGATTTTACTGCACATGTCAGACATCTAGTACAGAGAGACGAGTCATTTTTTTTCTGCGCTCTGATGTGCGCTGCTCCCTCTCACTGAGTGTTCTTCGCATCCATCGCGGTCTGGATCATTTTGCGTGTGTGTGCTGCTTTATTTCCGCATTCAACTAATGATCTTTATAACGCAGATCAAGTGCGATGAAGTGCAGAGGATTCGAATAGAACAAATAGACACACCGCAGACATGCTGTTTCAGACAAGCACGTGCAAGCCACGCTTTCTGTTTGCACCATCACAACATACTGTTTCGGCCGTGTTGTTTTGGTGATAAAAATCTTTCGGCCAAAAACCGAAAATGCACTTTTGGGCCATTTTTGGTGGCCGAAAATTTTCAGTGGCTGAATATTCGGTGCATCCCTATTAGATTAAATTTATTTCAGCTTTTATAAATTTATCAAATAGGGTTTACTATGTTTTTAAACACCTTAGCAACTGCATAGCCACCAATAACAGCACCACAGCCTTGTTTCAGCGAGGTTTGTGCAGTAAAGCTTTCAAATATTCTTTACAACCCCCCTCAATGAAAACAAGCTTTCAAAATTCTTCTAGAACATATCTATAACCCTTTATTTAGCTGCGTTCACTCTGTCCTACTTGTTGCCGAAGTCGTTATAATCATTTTTTAACATGCTCTGCACAACCTGCATTGATTCATTGCTCAAACTTTCACTACCGAGTTCAAAGACTTCAAAGAAGGCCGTGAATTTTCTTCAGGCATCAGGAGACCATGAAAAAATGTTGCGGTGCACACAGCGTTCGGATTGCTAACAGCTCCTGCATTCTGAATCGTGGTTATGAAAGCCTTAATAAGATTATTGATGGATTTCTCAATTCTCTGTGTGGTCTTTATGCACTACAGCAGTGCAGTGTTTACCACCGCTGCCAGGATCCAGTCTCTGAAGGCCGTCGTCTTTGTGCTGTTATCTAGAATCCTTATTTAACATGTTGCTTTGGCTCTGAATCAGCGTGGACGCTTTTGTTGTGTGGTTCATCATCATAATGTTTCGCCCAGCGGTGGATGCAAGGGCATAGTTTGTGGGGGGTTAAGGTCCTGCTATACTTCAAACTAAGTTCTTTTTTGTTCTTCGTTTGAGCCCAAAAAGAAGTTGAAAGAAAGGCTGCACTGTAAAAAGTAACAAGTTGAGTTTACTTAGAAAACCTGTGGAAACTGATTGCCTCAAATTTATGAAGCAAATTAGCTCACCAACTTTGAGTAAATATTACTAAGTATTACTTTGTGTAGGTAACTTGTTTAATTGTGTTGGTTACTACACAACACGAGTACAGATTACTCAATATGACGAGTTCAGTTAACTTACAAATTGTAGTTATGCTTAGTACACCTTACTTATAGCAAAGCAGTATTCTCAACTAGCCTGCTAGTTCATATTACTAGACAAAAGCATGGAAACTGATTGCCTCAAATTTATGAAGCAAATTAGCTCACCAACTTTGAGTAAATATTACTAACTATTACTTTGTGTTGTCTAGTAACCAATACAATTAAACAAGTTATACACAGAGTACTGGTAACTCAATCTGCCTTAAATTTCTCTTGAACTCAGACAGAAAACCTGACACTTGACTAGTTATTCGCCCCTCTCTCAAAAATTATGTTGACTTATTTTATGTTAGTGGGTTCCACATAACAGAGTTAGGTTGCATTTAAATAACAATATTTAAGTAAACTTCTGCTAATTACATAGTTAATGCAATTATGGTGAGTCGAGTCAATTTAACATTCTTGATTTAGTTTTAATGCAAGTTAATTAAGCTAATTTATTACAAAAGGTGTAGGCACCTTCATCCTAAAAAAATCAAGTTCCATTTATTTTCCCTTAATCCAGCAACATTTATTCCAGCAAAAGTTACTTGCACGAGATCTAAAGACTACACATATAGCTGACCATGCATCAGTTATTCAAAGCAAAAAAAACGTAGTAGTCAGTAGTGAAACAAAAATAAAAAAGCAACTGTTCAACATTACAAAGAAAGCAGAACTCCTGCCACTTGGTCTTGACATCAAGTTACAGTATTTACAGAAATAAATACTTTTTAGGATCTGGACTTTGTCTGACAGATTATTTGCATCTAGCCCCATGAAATGTTTTTTAAATACTTCAAAAGAGTACCTCGGGTTTTGTGAGAAAGTTGTAGTTCAATGCGTAAATCACAAGGATAAAAAACATGCATTTGCCACATTGTCCAAGTTTTTGGATGCCTTCAGTGATGATTCCAACACCTTCACAATGGTCTGTAGTATCTGCCTCTTCCTATATGACGAGATGGTTTTCTCGGGCGGTGTTGTACAGCGAAGTTAGGGCTTCATCATGTTCAACATCCTAAGATCAAGATCAAGTACAAAATAAACAATTACCATTAGATCAACGGTGAAGGGAGTTTTGTTTAATTCAATATTTAAATAAAATGTAAATAACTTGCCATGCATTTACATTTTCTTATGATGGTGACATTCTAAACAATGTGAAAAAAAGCTTTAGTTAGGATTTTAGTTTTAAGATTATTTACTATATACTAACATTTAAAGTAGCATTATCAAGAACCACTGAGGAATGGCAAGTTTCGCTTCTTCATTCGCTTGTTCGCAATTTTATGTGACATTTGAAGCTTAAGAAAAGGAATTAATCATTGACTTTGGAATGCACAATGAGCATGACATGAATCTCTTACAAATTACTGTTTAAAATGACAATGAATTGAGAAAACCTACCTGATCCAATGCTGTGATCCTACGAAATTCTGCCTAATAGATACCTAATATAAACAAATAGATAAAAATCATCAGGTTGGCTGCTGATAAATACATGACAGGGCATAGGTTAATATACAGCACCACAAATAGCATTCCTTTACTGGCGCTATTGCCACATTGTCCAAATTAAAGTATTGGGATGCCTTCAATGATGATTCTAACACCTTCACAATGGTCTGTAGCATCTGCCTCTCGTATATGATGAGATGGTTTCGGGGACGGGGTGGTGTTGCACATCGAAGTTAGAGATTCATCATGTTCAACATAAGACCTAAGAACAAGAAAAAACAAAACAAAAACAATTACCAATAGAATTATTTCACAAGTACATCATTTCATAATTTAGAATAACAAGATGCAAAATACAGCTAAGTAAAAAAAAAAAGAAAAAGAAAGATGTCCATCTGTCCATATCACCCTAATTTCAATACATTTCAATAGTATGTAGAATTCATATTACTTTATACTATTTTAGCTTATTATTGTTTACATATTATATGTACTTGAAAATTATTTTATTGGAGATGATTTTAGTTTTTTTACATTTTTAAACCAACCAGACATTTGAACATTTTTTGAACACAAATGTTAATAATAATAATAATAATCCTAATAATAATAATAATAATAATAATAATAAGCAATTTTAAGATTTAGATTTATTTCCCCTAACTGTAGTAAAATGAACCAAACTGTGAGTTAAAAACCAAGATACGTACTGAAATGTGATTTAAGTACCGCTAGTTTGCAGACAGTGTCCATGTACCAACTTCAAGTGTTTTAAAAGCTCCAATCTGGATGTTAGATGCGCTACAATCTCTGCACAGCCACATGTAGATGTAATAAGGCAAACTGTAAGAAAAAAAAGTCACCAAAAAACAGTACTGGTAATAATATAATATAATATAATATAATGAATACTTACAACTTTGGATGACAGAGTCAGATATACTCATTATCAAGTTTTATCTGGGCTTTCCAAAACTTTAAATTTAACATCTGCCAATAAATAAGAACATGCAACACAATTTGTAAGTTCACTTGTTATAAGTTTAACACATAAATGAAGAAACTCTTCCAAACTCCTACCTAAAATTGCAATTTAATGTATCTCAGATCTTTTTGTGATGGAATTTCAACGTTGAATGTTAAACGGGTATATAAAACACCACAACCGAGTGAAACATTAGCAATAACCTGAACAACACGAGGAAAATGCCAATTTTATGAAATGACATAATACACAAAACACATCCTATTTTGATTAACCTTTATAATATACATGCATAAAACATAAAACATCTCAGCTGTGTGTCCACAAAATGGAAAATGTTCGCTTGTTTTCTCGGTTTGCAGTGTGAAATCGCCAGTTTGAATCCCCTTTCAAATGTCAAGGAGTGAATGCACCTTCTGCGCATGTGCAGATCTTACTCCACCTGCTGACCAAAGTGCGGTACTGCATGGCTCCAACCTTAAGTCAAACTTACTTGATAAACTTCAGTAAAGTTTACTAAAGTTCTTTAGTTTATCTTTTGGATCCATGTTAAAGTTCACTTTACACAGTAAAACCAAGTAAAGTCTACAAATTTGCCAAAATTAGTCAAGTTTACAAGCATTTTTCAAGTAGATTGAGTGATTACTTTTTACAGTGTGAGTGATGGTATACTGTTTTTGAATTTTCAAACGCCACCACCCTGCAGTAAGCTGGGTTGAAAATGTGTAAGTGAGTGGATTCCTAAACACAACAACAATGGCGGCTGAGAGAGAATAACAGTATAAGAGCAATTCCACCAAAATAGCGAAACCCTTTTATAAGATTTTTCTGTTGTCTTGTATTTTAGAGTACTGTAAAAATACTCAAAAATGTCTCCGTCAATGCTTTCAAACAATTATATTTGATTTAGCAAAATCACACGTATGTAACATATACTTTCTTTGTGAATTTATGTTGTGAGTTTTTACTGCAAATGTCACATCCATAGCGCTGGAATTGCTCATATGTAATCAGTTAAAGTGTGCCATCATTTCAAGAGTTTTATATGATTTATTATGTTGCATATGCTTGTCAACAGACAGACTGTTAGATAGGTAGATAGATATTTAGAACGAAATTCTAAATTAACACTGCTTATAAAATATTTCTTTTTTATTTCCATTCATTCATTCATTTTCTTTTCGGCTTAGTCCCTTTATTAATCTGGGGTCGCCACAGCGGAATGAACCGCCAACTTATCCAGCATTAGTTTTATGCAGCGGATGCCCTTCCATCTGCAACCCATCACTGGGAAATATTTTTTTATTTAATTTAATTATATTTTAAATAAAAAAGAGAATAAAAGGAAGTACACCCAAATGATAACCCCACAATGTTCAAACCAAATCTACACTCCTGGGTGGATGGATGTTGTAGATGCCCTCAGACAGATGTTTGTGCAACATGTGTCTTCCAGATGTACAGGTAGTTGTTGTGGTTTGTCCCACATGAGACTGCGTTTCCTACCCATCATCTGACTTGAAAGAGTTTCATGTGCTTCGAGCTCTTTGGATGTGAGATTAAAGCATCACTTATCGTCCGTGGCCTAACAAAAGATCTATGATTAGCTTTTCATGTGGGGACGTAATTGTCATGGTAAATTTGTTGTATGTTGTTGTTGTTTTTTACAAGCATGCTGGAAAAACGTGTTCAGTGTTTTGGTGGATTAAAATCAGGAAAGTGAAGCCAGGATGCCAGTGTGCGATGTTTTTTTTTTTTTTTTTTTCTGTGATTTTGCAGATTTTTTTTGGAGGGGGATTTCAAAATGTTATTCAAGATAACTTTTCCCTAAATAAATCACAGTTTATGTTAGAATATCAAGGCCTTTACGTTTTTTTAAAAGAAGTTCAGGCCCAAAAAAAGTTTTCTTTGTTTTAGCAGTTTGACATAGGTGATCTTTCTGAACGTTTATAAAAATTAAACAACAACAACAGTAAAATGACAAAAAATTGTGATTTTTTTTTTTTTGTGCAAATTTCTAAAACATTTTTCTATTTGAATGCATTTTAGCATGCAATGTTTTCTGTGAATTTTTCAGTTTATAATTTTTTTGGTCTTCTGACACATGCTCCTTCAACAATGTTTATTTGCTATTTAATAAACATTTATTTGTATTATCAGTAATGAAAGTTTCTAAATTTTGAAGCAACAGTACATTCATTCATTTTCTTTTCGGCTTAGTCCCTTTATTAATCAGGGGTCGCCACAGCGGAATGAACCGCCAACTTATCCAGCATATGTTTTTATGTGGCGGATGCCCTTCCAGCCGCAACCCAACACTGGGAAACATCCATACACTCTCGCATTCACACACATACACTACGGCCAATTTAGCTTATTCAATTCACCTATAGCGCATGTCTTTGGACTGTGGGGGAAACCGGAGCACCCGGACAGAAACCCACGCGAACACGGGGAGAACATGCACACAGAAATGCCAACTGACCCACCCGTGGCTCGAACCAGTGACCTTCTTGCTGTGAGGCGATCGTGCTTTCCACTGCGCCACCATGACGCCAGCAAAACAGTACAGTTTAAGACAAAAATTATTAGCCCTCCTTTGAAATTTGAATACTTTTTCAAATATTTAAGTGCTGTTTAATGAAGGGAGTATTTTTAACACATTAGTTTTAATAATTTTTTAACACAATAGTTTTAATAACTAAATTCTAATAACTTTTTGTTAATTAGGTTAATAAGGCAAGTCATTGGAAAATGTGTTTCCAGCCAAACTAAAAGAAATAAGACTTTCTCCAGAAGAAAAATATAGTAGGAAATACGGTGAAAATTTCCTTTTTAAAAGGAATAAAAATTTCACAGGAGGGCTAATAATTTGTATATTTTTCAATAATTAACTTCAATTCATGTTTATTTATATAGCGCTTTTTACAATGTAGATTGTGTCAAAGCAGCTTAACATAGAAGTTCTAGTAAAGTCCAGTTTTCAGAGTAGAAGTTCAGTTTAGTTCAGTTCAGTGTGGTTTAATTTTCACTGCTGAAAGTTCAAACACTGAAGAGCAAATCCATTGATGCGCAGCTCCACAAGGCCCAATCCAAGCAAGCCTGTGGCGACAGTGGAGAGGAAAAAAACTTCACCAGCTGACGAAGTGAAGGAAAAAAAAAAACCTAGAGAGAAACCAGGCTCTGTTGGGTACAACCATTTTTTTATCTGGCCAAACTTCCTGTGTGGAGCTGCAGTTTAGGGGCTGGAGGCTGGAGAACACTGGACGTCCATCGTGGAGAACTGCAGGTGTGAGTAGGTCACCGGGGGGTGATCAGGCTGGCCCACAGGATCAGTGCGGGGACTCGTCTGTCACTGGGGTCTTTCAGGAATCAGTCTCATCCACTCCGCTCCTCCATGACCACCACATCATCAGCTCAGGATACGGCCTGGTCAAGGATTATGGATACCTTGGCATCATCTCTTCAGAGGTCTTGGATAGCATCAATGGCACTGCATAATCTCAGGGGGCCTCTGGATGAGTATCCCCAGGTGGAAATAGAGAATAAAGAAAATAATTAGCGTAGCTGCTGTTCACAGTGTATTTAAACGAGATGCAAAAATGAAGTGCTATAAATGAAAAAAGTAGTTATATAAACAAACATGTAAAACATATGAGTATTTCTAACAAAATGTCTGGTGCATTAAGACAGGAGGAGTGTGTCCTACAGGTGGTTGTCAAGCCCTCTCACCTGCGTGGAGCACACTCATGCATCATACCATTATGCGATGCATTGAGTGTATGCTTTACTAAAAAGATAGGTCTTTAATCTAGTTTTGAACTGAGAGAGTGTGTCTGAGCCTCGGACATAATCAGGAAGGCTATTCCAGAGTTTAGGAGCCATAAATGAAAAGGCTCGTCCTCCTTTACTCGACTTTGCTATTCTAGGTACTACCATACCTGTCAACATTGGGATGTGAAAATAAGGGATATCCCCATCCCCCGCCTCCATTACATTAAATAACAGAGGTGTCATTTAAAAAATGCACAGATCTATAATGAAAGCAATTGATTGCTTTCCTAACTGTTTATGCTCATTTAAAACAAAATATGTTGTGTTTAAAAGAAAACCCACCAAGATTGACATGTTTAGATATTATTATTATTATTATTATTATTATTATTATGTGTATATGTCTGTTCAAACACGCACCCAAAACCCAGAGTGTCCACTTTCGCTCCGCTTCAAATCGCGTGTACAGAATCCGTTTGGGAAACAGCGTCTATTTATCACTTTGGAGCGTGTCAGACTGCTAAATGAACTAACTGTTTTGAGGATTGCATAGGAGGAGCAACGGCGCCTGTAATGGAGAGGAAGGGAATCCTGCCGTTTTTTAATATTTATTTCATGCCTAAATAAAATGAAAGCACAGAACAGATTTACATTTTAAGAGCAAGGTGCGTCCCCTGGTGGTTCGGCAGTATGAGTTGCGTATAGGGAGGATCAGCTCTTTAATGTTTATTGCCACCCTTCATAGAAAGATTGAAAATATGGGAGAAATACGGGAAAATACTTTTACAGGATGATAGCGGGATAAGATTGTAAAATACGGTAGAGTCCTGGGAAAAAAGGGAGGGTTGACAGGTATGGGTACTACCAGAAGCCCTGAGTTTTGAGATCTTAAAGAGCAAGAAGGTTGGTTAGATAAACAGGAGCTAGATTATTTAAAGCTTCATAGGTAAGAAGCAATATTTTATAATCAATACAGAACTTAACTGCCAGCCAGTGTAAGGAGGATATAATTGGGGTGATATGATCATATTTTCTAGACCTGGTAAGAACTCTGGCATTTTGCGCTAACTGAAGGTTATTAATGGAGGATGCTGGGCAACCAGCGACCAGAGCATTACCGTAATCCAGCCTAGAAGTCATAAAAGCATGAACTAGCTTTTCTAACTGTATATTTTTTTATGATTCTTTGAACTTCATAAACACTTAATAAATTTTTGCATGTTTGATCAATTTAAGGCATTTTTCTCTAAATAAGCATAATACCATCTTTAAAGAAACAACCCCCACATTTTTGAACAGTAGTGTAAACATGACCTCATAAATTAACATGCCGTTGTTGACATCACAATCATAAATATTTGTAAAGGACCCAGTTTGTTGCTGAGTTTCCCAATGATGATGTGCATGCACTGAGGACATTTGCTGACTGTGATTTTTGTTGTGTGGTTAAACTGTGCCGACCGTGTGATGAAAATCCACATCATGACCAAACGTGACCTTTGAGCACAAATGCAGCTGGTCCTGACTGTGCCAGCTCACCGAGGGCTTTGGCTCTCTTCACACTCAATTTGGACACCATGTTTACCCCCACACCTGTTCTGTGTGTCCAACAAGCTTCATTTTTTCCATTTCTGTTTATGTTGCTAAACATGCAGAGGCACTGAGAGCATCATCTGGAAAGCGTTGCGTTCTTTTTTCAACATATATTTGCCTGCACATCTCATAAACATTTAAAGTAGAAGAGCAGCAGATACACATGCATTCAAAATGCTTAATGTGATGAATGTGTCTTCTGAATGTCACTCAACAGCTGACAGAATGATTTAATGTGATATAGCTAGCTAATCCAAAAATTATATCTGATGCACATGCTTGGAAGTTAGGAGTAGATTTCATATATACGTGTTAAGATTTTTTTGAAAGACATCTCCACAAAGGCTGCGTTTATTCGATCAAAAAAATAGTAAAAACTGTAAATTACAAAAATATTCATTTATTCATTCATTTTCCTTTGGCTTAGTCCCTTATTTATCAGGGGTCACCACAGCGGAATGAACCGCCAACTATTTCAGCATATGTTTTACGCAGCGGATGCCCTTCCAGCCACAACCCAGTACTGGGAAACAACCATACACACTCATTCACACACACACACACACACACACACACACACACACACACACACACACTCATACACGGCAAATTTAGTTGATTCAATTCACCTATAGTGCATGTCTTTGGACTGTGGGGGAAACCGGAGCACCCGGAGGAAACCCACACCAACACGGGGAGAACATGCAAACTCCACACAGAAACGCCAACTGGCCCAGCCAGGACTCGAACCAGCGACCTTCTTGCTGTGAGGCGACAGTGTCATAACCGAGAGACTGTCTAGACTTCATGTTACTGATGAAAAGATGGCGGATGTCTACTGTATGATGACTGAAATCACCAAATGACCTTAAACAATCACTAAATGCACTACAGAATGTTACGTTTTCACACACACATGCACAAATTGACACATCAACCTTTCACAGTGTAATACTCACTACTCACTACTCTTGAGTACTTTTAAAAGGGTTACTTTTTACTCATACTTTGAGTAATATATACAACAGATACTTTTACTGTACTTGCACTACATTTTTGGGTAAGTAATGGTACTTGAGTACGATTCTTCAGTACTCTTTCCACCACTGTTAATAACTTTCATTCATCAAATCTTTCTGAAATGTTTTAGTTATACACATTTTTACTTTATTAAAAATTTTTACTTTAAAAAAAACTTCATTAAACTGTACATTTTTCATAAAGTTTGCCAAATTATATAACCTAAAGGATGTTCTGAGGATGTATCGCTATAACGTTCTTAAAATATATTTTTGAACTCAATTGGCATCAGCACCCATAAGCAGTTTTTCAGTGTCCTGCTGCAGATGGTTCTGGATCAGCAAAAAAATGTAATCTCAGCTCCTCAGAATATCGTCACCTTTTGTACAGCGTATTTGCCTCGTTCCTGTTTTTTCACGTGTGATCTTTGCTTTAGTGGCTGATGAAATGGGGCAGCTGGTTCATGTGTTGGGTCCATCTGCTGTCTGCAGCCGTCCTGACTCCGCTCAGCCGGAGCTGTTGTTGCTGCCAGTCAGAGGAAATGTGTCCTCCGCCCAGCCTGCTGAGAGCAGACGCATGGCTGATTTTTCAGAGTAGTAAGGAAGAGAAGGATATGTGCTATCATTATGGTGCTGGTGTGGTGAGAAGCAAAGGTGTGAGCTAATAGTGTTTCCCTTCAGGACCCTTGGGAGACTTCTTGAACTGCTTGAGTTGTACACGAGCTGAAACAGCAGCTGTAGCCGCATGGTGTGTGTGTGATGTAAGCATTGCAGTAAACATTGAATGGTCTACACTAGGGCTGCACGATATTGGAAAAAATGTACATTGTGATATTTTCTGCGATTATTTATATATTGCGATATGCATCTGCATAAAATATAATAAACAAATTACAAACATACAGTTGAAATCAGAATTATTAAACCCCCTTTGAATTTTTTTCTTTTTTAAATATTTCCCAAATGATGTTTAACAGAGCAAGGAAATTTTCACAGTATGTTTGATAATATTTTTTCTTCTGGAGAAAGTCTTATTTGTTTTATTTCGGCTAGAATAAAAGCAGGTTTAAATTTTTTAAAAACCATTTTAAGGTCAAAATTATTAGCCCCTTTAAGCAATATTTGTTTTCGATAGTCTACAGAACAAACCATCGTTATACAATAACTTGCCTAATTACCCTATCCTGCCTAGTTAACCTAATTAACCTAGTTAAGCCTTTAAATGTCACTTTAAGCTGTATAGAAGTGTCTTGAAAAATATCTAGTAAAATATTATTTACTGTCATCATGGCAAAGATAAAAGAAATCAGTTATTAGAAATGAGTTATTAAAACTATTATGTTTAGAAATGTGTTGATGAAATCTTCTCTCCGTTAAACAGAAATTGGGGAAAAAATAAACAGGGGAGCTAATAATTCAGGGGGTTAAATAATTCTGACTTCAACACATTGCTCATCCTGTGATGTGACTATTGCGGATCCACACGTCGCAATATCGCTGCTAAAATGATATGTCGTGCAGGCTTAGTCTACACTACCAGTCAAATGTTTGCTATCAGTATCATTATAATAAGCTTATTGGCGACATGTTAGCACTGTCATCTCACAGCAAGAAGGTTGCTGGTTCTAGTTCCGGCTGGGCCAGCTGGCATTTCTGTGTTTGCATGTTCTCCCCGTGTTTGCGTGGGTTTCCTCCGGGTGTTCCAATTTCCCCCACAGTCCAAGACATGTGGTATAGGTATAAACTTAATTTCCCGTAGTGTATTGTGTGTGTGTGTGTGTGTGTGTGTGTGTGAGAGAGAATAGAGTGTGTGGGTGTTTCCCAGCACTGGGGGTTCATGAGTTAGTGCCCTCTCAGTGCTGGGTTGCGACTGGAAGGGCATCTGTTGCGTAAAACATATGCCAGAGTAATTGGTGGTTCATTCCACTGTGGCGTCCCCTGATAAATCAAGGACTAAGACGAAGGAAAGTGACTGAATAAGCTTATTCAGTTAAGAAAGGCTGCATTTATGTAATAGAAAATACCATTTAAAAGTATCATTCAAATTTATTTACTCTTATTCATAGAGTAAAAATACATTTATTATAATGTAAAAAAAAAGATTGCAAGTAAAAGCTATTATTTTGAACTTTCTTTTTATCAAAGAGTCCTAAAAGTAAACTGTATCATATATACTATATATTACATTAATATATATAATAGTTAATATTCATTCATTCATTTTCTTTTCGGCTTAGTCCCTTTATTAATCTTATCCAGCATATGTTTTTTACGCAGCGGATACCCTTCCAGCTGCAACCCATCACTGGGAAACATCCATACACACTCATTCACACACATACACTACAGACAATTTTTAGCTTACCCAATTCACCTATAGCGCATGTCTTTGGACTTGTGGGGGAAACCGGAGCACCCGGAGGAAACCCACGCGAACACGGGGAGAACATGCAAACTCCACACAGAAATGCCAACTGACCCAGCCGAGGCTCGAACCAGCGACCTTCTTGCTGTGAGGCGAACGTGCTACCCACTGCGCCACCGCGTCGCCCATAATAGTTAATATATAATAGTTAATAATTACATTAATAGTATATACTATTATATATACTACGAAGCAAGACACAAACATTTTCAGCACTGATAATTGTAAGAATCATTATTAATGATTTTGTACCAATAATAACTGATCATAATAGAACAGCAAATCATCATCATTATAATGAATTTCTGAAGGATCGTGCGACACTGAAGACTGGAGTAATGATGATGGAAATTCAGCTTCAAATCACAGGAATAATAATTTAATTTGAAACTACGTTCAATAAGAAAACAGTTGTTTAATGTTGTAATAATATTTCACAACTTAGCAGTTTTTTCTGTATTTATTTTGTTTTACATTCTGTTTATTACATTTTTTACATTGGCACAACAATTCTGATACAAACTTTTACATTTTTTACAACAATTTTAAAGTTTTTACTGTATTTTTTAATCAAATAAATGCAGCCTTGGTGAGCAGAATTGCCTTTTAAAACACACACAAAAAATCTTACTGATTTTAAACTTTTGATTTGTAGTGTATGATTCCTTTTAAATAAATTGTGTCAAAAGTTCAACACAGCCGAAAGGTTCATTGGCATCACCTGACCTGTGCATTAAGGCCAAGACCTGATTCATGCATGAGTGAAACTGAGACAAATGACTATAAGCCTCACAGGATTTGGAAGTTGGTTTGCTTTTCTTGCATGATCCTTTCATGTTCATTGTGTTGGGAATTCACAATCTCTTGAGATGAAAAGTAGTTGCTTGTGCTGTAAGTTTTTTTTTTTTTTTTTTTGTGACAATTTGCTGGTCATTTAACAGAAATATGCGGTCAGGCTAAAGTGGCAACTGTTTATTGCATACACACCACATGTCATCAAAAGTCTAAATCAGGATAATTGACAATTTTCAAGAAACAACTGAAAACTCATTCCTTCTACAAGCAGCTAACTGCAACCTAGTAGATAAAAGCAGTAGTCCACGTTTGTTCAATCTCTCACTGTTCTTGCTTTTATTTATTTATTTTTTTTAATCAGTTGCTGAAACTTTTGTATTAACATCATTATTTGCCTCTGTTTGATGAATTGCTTGTATCTCTATTTGTTAGTGGCTTTGGATAAAAGTGTCTGCTAAATTAATAAATGCAAATGTAAAAGACACGATTCTGTGTTTCGGCAACAGATTGAATCAATAGAGAGCAAGAATCAGGTTCATGTAGTAAAAAAAGGAAAATTATTTTTAACAATACCTCATAAACCTTTGAAGACAGACCTGTTTTTAGTAGATGTTATATGCTTATTTATTTTATGTTTATTGTAAATGTTCATTTGAGTACAATCATATAGAATTTCAGGTTGCATTAGGTCCTCAGTGTGTAATCTTAAATGACCTTACAATATACAGACATGTACAATCGTCAGGTGTGTTGATTATACATTCATTCATTCATTTTCTTTTCGGCTTAGTCCCTTTATTTATCAGGGGTCACCACAGCGGAATGAACCACCAACTTATCCAGCATATGTTTTACGCAGCAGATGTCCTTCCAGCTGCAACCCATCACTGGGAAACATCCATACACACTCATTCACACACATACACTACGGACAATTTAGCTTACCCAATTTACCTGTACCGCATGTTTTTGGACTTGTGGAGGAAACCGGAGCACCCGGAGGAAACCCACGCGAACACGGGGAGAACATGCAAACTCCACACAGAAACGCCAACTGACCCAGCCGAGGCTCGAACCAGCGACCTTCCTGCTGTGAGGCGATCGTGCTACCCACTGCGCCACCGTGACGCCCGTTGATTATATATTATACTCAAATTTTGCTGAATTATAAAAAGACATTAAAGAAAAATGAAACGGAAAAGAGAGAAAAAAAACTAAAATGGGGCAACTATTTATATCCAAGGTGAGAACATGTGTCCTAATACAATTTCTTCCATGAATAATCTCAAATGACCTTCATTATGCATATAGGCGCACTGGACAGAATACATGCATATTTGTAAATGTATATATTCCTGTACATATACACGTGAGCATATATTATATACATATATTTATCTAATAATTGAGCATCTTCTATTTATTTATAGAAACAAAATCAGGTCTTCATTCATTCATTTTCTTTTCGGCTTAGTCCCTTTATTAATCTGGAGTCGCCACAGCGGAATGAACCGCCAACTTATTCAGCATATGTTTTACTAAGCGGATGCCCTTCCAGCTGCAACCCATCACTGGGAAACACCCATACACTCTCATTCACACACATACACTACGGACAATTTAGCTTACCCAATTCACCTGTAGCGCATGTCTTTGGACTTGTGGGGGAAACCGGAGTACCTGGAGGAAACCCATGCGAACACAGGGAGAACATGCAAACTCCACACAGAAAAGCCAACTGACCCAGCCAAGGCTCGAACCAGCGACCTTCTTGCTGTGAGGCGATCGTGCTACCCACTGCACACCGTGACGCCAAAATTAAGTCTTCTCTCTGAAATATATTCAACCAGTTTTTATATGCTTTTAACGTGCCTGTCTTTTTGCATATTTTTTTTAAGTCAGCAAATTTATACAGAAAAACTACATTACCCATGACCAGAGAGTCAAAAAAGAGATCTTTACAACCTCCTTACATTCCCAAAATGCTTAAATATGTGTATATTTTGCAATAAACCTAAAATGTAAGGTTTATATTGATACAGCCAATGAATTTAAATGAATACACTGTTAATAATTTCCTGTAAATCTACAGTAACTTACTGGCAGCAGTTCGCCAGTAACTTACTGTGAATCAATTACAGCAAATGTATATCTTTACTGTGAAATATACAGTAATTTTCAGAATACAAGTTTAAAATACAGTAACATATCGTATAACTGTCTACCGCATAAATGTCTACAGTAAAATACAGTTCATATTACAGTTAAATACTTTGTCATTTACAAATATTAAATACAAATATATATATTTTTTTCATGTTGCTATGCAGTATGCTTTCTGGCACAAAAAAAAAAATCAAAAGAGCCCAAAACTGCATCCATAATTGCATATTAATTGAGAAGGTATTTGAATTTGAACATCTTGATCATTAAAAATATGTTCTATAATATAGTATGAATATGATATTTTGGATGTATTACATCTGCCGTCATCACATGACCCACCCGCGTCAGTGCAATTCATTAATTCTCTTGCATGGCCTCATGGGATAGTGTAGCATCCATTGGATATCACTTCAGAGTCTCGCCAGAAGTAGTAGGTAATCCAAGTACTTCTCGCCTCCTTTTTTTTGGACATCCTACTCGACTCACATACTGTTTATTTTATTTTATTCTTTTTATTTTCTATAAAATAAGGAAGTATAGACCACAAGTTTGTGATATTCTGTTTAGGAAAACCAGTGTTGTTGTCCAATATAGTTGATGACCTTGCATGTAATTTTGCAGTGAACAAAGTATTGTAAGATGGTTTTTTCCGTGCAGTCCGGTGATGTGGAAATGCATCTGTGTCCACACTTTCTCGTTAGTGTGGGATTAATTACCGGAGGCACAGAACCAGTAGAGAACAGGTCTGTCAGATCCCATCGGGATCAGTGAGGTCGCAGAGAGTCCAGGGAGCCAAAAATCTGCTGACCTTCGACTTCAGCGCTTTCTGCAAGAAGGAAAGAATCAGTAGAAACTGTGTTCCCAGGAGGAGATGCCATTCTGTTTCAATGTGAAATTGTTGATGTTGTGTGAAATATCAAGGTCGTGATTGCAAAGATCAGTAAAGAGAATCGTGCTGAGGAAAGAAAAGAGTGTAATACACTGAAAAAAATTATTCAAAGATGATTTGTTGGATTTACTATTTTTTTTAAGGTTAGTGTTTGAAAACAATTTATTTGGGCTGAATTTAAACAAACAAAGTAAATTGAACATTACTACATTTAATTTGTTTGTTTAAATTCAGCCCATATAAATTATTTGCAACAGTTTTGCAGAAATCATTTTCATCAGTGCACGGCATGCATGTGCTGTCTGTTACAGGCAATGATGGCACAACCATTAAAATATACAGTGTAAAAAAATTGTTGCTGCCTTAATTGTTTTAGTTGAATCAAATGATCTCAACGTACATCAATCAAACTAACTAAAAATACTGAGTTAAACTTTGTATAACTTCAAAAGTTTAGTTAAAATCTGATTAACTTACTAAAATATGTTAAAGCAACATAAAAATATTTGTTGTCTTGACTTTTTGTCATTACATTTTTTACAGTGTATATATTAATGTGGGTTAAAATGGGTCACATTTTCTTTAAATGTATGTAAAGCTTATTAAAAGCAAATAAAGTGTCTACTTTAATTTGATTTACCTTAAAATATGGGTAAAATCATGTTCTGTCATCATTCAGTTCAACACATGTAAAAATAAATACTTATTCTGATCTGTGCTTATTATAACCTACATTTTATTATATTTTAAACAATTAAAAACTTAACATAAACCTAGTTGTTTGAAAGAGCGTAAAAGTATAAACAAATAAATGAACAATTAATTATTATTTTTGGGACTGGACTTTAATAGAGATTTTAATACAGCATCAAATGATTCTTGTTCTAAATATGCCTGACAAGATTTTTTGATATATAAACTGTTGTTACACTGAATTATATAAAAAATCATAGTAAAAATAAATAAAGAAAATAGGACAAATTAAATCAAACAGGAAACATTCTAATGTTGTATTACATAATTGCTTAGCTTTAAAAAACGTTTTAATCTTTGATGCATGTACATATAAATATAGTATTATTTATGATGTTTTTTAACTATATCTATACTTTTATGAGGAAAATATTGTACACGTTTGCCCACAAAATGCCACAAAAGTGTACAATGCAGACCCTGGAAAAGATTAGATCACAGGTTTACCGAGAGAATAAGGGAGTGAGTTCAAGGAATGAATGCGGGACATCTGAAAAATGGACAGATCGTACTTTTGTGAACATCTGAACAGGAGTGATAATACAGGCTCTGACATGAGAGAGAGAGGGGAATGCTGGCAAACCTTGTAAAGACTGCAGAACATATGTCATGACATTTGGTGAATCTCCATCTTTCTCTCACACACACACACACACACACACACACACACACACACACACACACACACACACACACACACACACACACACACACACACACACACACACACATACAGAGCTGATGATTGACATTGTGATGACCATATTGCACATTTGCCATGCACTATTTTTGACCAAAGTATTTTTGACTGGTTTGGTCATTTGAACTTAACTGAGATGTTGTTTTAAAGGCTAGTTCTGCACTTAAAGGCTTTTTCTGATTATAACAAGCGACACTTATGTCTTGTTGTTTGGGCAAGTTTATTGATTTAATGAAGTCATGATGTTTTGGTATGTGGCTAATTTCCAAGATAGAGGAGAGTAGCAAAGATGCTGACAAAGCAAATAAAAATGTTAAACGTGTTTTGCAGTACAGAGCAAAAAGCTGAAAAGCTATATGATGTTTCTCAATGCCATTGTAGTTTTTTAAAGCAGTTAAACTTACTGTTTTGTTTGTATTAAGCGTTATTACACTGCTGTTGAAAACTGCTGAGAGATGCACAGTCGAAGGTAGTTGGACACCAAATCAACCTATCAGTCTTTCTAATTACCGCATAATTCTGGCTATCAATCAATCCTATGTTCTTTGTTAATTGCTCTAAAATAGGTATTTGGGAAACGGGAATTAGCAAAGGAGGCATGGGATGAGGTACGGTGGTGCAAGTGAGGTCCTACAAATGAGTTTTTTGAACCTGAAGTAACTGTAATATAAATGGAATAAATGATATGACAAATAAGGGGCGTCACGGTGGCGCAGTGGGTAGCATGATCGCCTCACAGCAAGAAGGTCGCTGGTTCGAGCCTCGGCTGGGTCAGTTGGTATTTTCCAGTTGGGGTATTTTTTTTTACCCCTAAGAAATAGGACAGCATAACACCAGCACATGTCATCATATGTCATCGTAATCTCTTACTTCATATGAGCTCAATGACAGAGTCTGCTGTAGTTATTCCAGTTGCATTATTTTTTGGTATTTATCTTTAGGAAATCACAGAAGGCAATGATATCATGTTATCATAACGATATAATGTGGCAATAAGCTCGTAACTGTACTGTGCATTTACACCGTGGCCATATTCATCTAAACACACGAAAACAACATTAACATTCTACCAGACACTGTAAAAATGTAATTCCCAGCCACTAGACTTTTCTGACAAGGTATTCGAGTGACAGATGTGAAAGTGTATTGTGGGACTGCTATACAGGAGTTTTTATTATCGATTATAGAGAAATTTAGCATTTTTTAAATCGTTTTTTTAAAAAGCATGACTGTAAAACATGAACACCATTATGAATGTATCAAAACATATGCTTGTTTGTTGTAAAAATTCTTAATAATGCCAAAAATACTAATTTGTGATTCTCCTGACTCGCGTGTGCAGCCATGTTGCCATTGTAGCTGGTGTATTCTGGGAAATTTTTGTACCCCTTGGTTTCTAGTGTGGTTCTGGAAAATCTCAGTTTCAAGGGCTAACTAGCCCTTCCCCTTAGCCCTACGCTTTCATGCTACAGAGAATTGAACCGTGCCAAGCGAGGGGTAGGGGTAAGGGGTAGAGCTATGGGGTAGAATTGGGATATTATTTTACCATTGATATTTGGAAATTGCCATCACCTGTTGGTATTATTCAGTTTTACCATTGATATGTATACTTCAAAATCAATCTTTATGTTTACTTAATTTTGAGTCATCTTCACACCCTGAATATATGATTCTAATGCACACTGCAGACCTTTTTGTCTTTTCTGTCTGAAATTAACATGTGCATTTTCCAGAAATTATTCATTATTTCCTTAGGGAGTGTAAAAATAATGCACACCCACATTGTGGTTGCATTACCACCATGGTTATGTATTAAACTTCAAATAATTCAATGGGCCACCACAAATTATTACTCAATAATAATAATAGCTTCTGGTAACATTTTATTTTAAGTCACAATTACTGGCATATTACCTGCTTATTAATAAGATATTAACTGTTTATTAGTAGTTATAAAGTATGATCTTATTCCACATCCTTAAACCTAAACCCAACTACTACCTTGCTAACTATTAATAAGCAACTAATTATTAGTTTATTGAGCAAATAGCCTTAGTTAATGGTTTGTTAATAGCATGAATTGTGACTTAAAGTGTTTCATAGTTTCCTTTGCAAACGCCACTGAAGAAACAAAAACACTCTCAAAATGAGTTCAACTATGAAAAAAAGCATGAGATCAGCATGTGCTGCTGTTATGAAAAATAACTTAATGGCCAACTGAGAAAGAACTGATATTGCAAAAGGGCTTCCAATCAAAACATTTAGAGAATTAGGTGAAAGCTACACCGAAATTGGCTAACTTTGGAGCTTTCTTCAACATCTCCTCAATACAGGGCACCAGCAGGATCAAGGATCTTATCAAGCTTAAACTGACAACAGCGTTTCTCCTCCATTAGCTGAAACCCAACACTAGGCAAACCGAGACAGACACAGACGCAGTGTTTTCTCTAGCAACACACACATATTTGTGCTACGTTTATCGGCCCACTAGATTTATTTGTCCTTCCTTGACCCTCAAGTCTATGTGATGGGCACGATTAGGTCACGATGACACACAATACCCGCATTGTTCTGTTGCTTTCTTTTAATATGGGACGCGTGCTTCACTCGTCTGCTACTTTTTGGCCCGAGTTAGTTCCTCATATGACTCAAACGGGCCTATTGAACTTTCTTTATAATTATAACCTTTCACATTTTTCAGAGACACCCATCATTTACACGATTTCAATGACAGAGCCGTCCAGAGAGCCGCCCAGCTCATGCAGCGGAGATAATAACTACTTTCTGCTGGCCGTGGATGAAAAACGGCATTGAGAAACGATCACGAATTGCCGTCAAAGCTAGAAACTTTAAAGGAACAGAATTTATTTGGCATATTATCATTGCACATCCTGCAGTCAAGGTACGGCCGCAAATTTCCTTGATTATTACGCCAGAAAGAGACTATAGTTTCTAGGTTCCTAGCCATATCGGCTAGAAAATAGCAACTTTTCATTTTCCATCAGTCTTAGTTCACAATGTAACTATAGAACAGTCAAGCTTTAAATTGGAAAATTATCTAAACTCTTTTTTTGAAGCAAGATGCTAATGGTCTAATCTAATTTAATGATTCATGCTAAGCTAAGCTAAAAGTGCTTCCGTCAGACCTGGAGATCAGCCAAATGGATAAAAATGTTACAACTCAAAGGTTGTGACCTATAAAATGAGCCTATTTCTCAAAAGTGGAGTGTCCCTTTAAAGTATTTATTTATTTCACTTGCAGCCAGGAAAATGCAGTGAGTGTTTGAGGCTTTTTGACCGTTCTCCTCATTGTTTCATGGTTTCTTGTTTGGTATAGGTTGATCCTAGGAAATTACTCGTTGTGTGTGAGAGTGTGTTTGTGTGTGAGGGTTTCTGCTGGTATTGTTGTTGTTGTTGTAGGTCAGTCTTAGCCTCCCATTTCTGTTTCCAGCATTCGCTTCCTGCTTCATGAGCCACTTTCTGCACGCCACAGGACACTTCCTGTCCAGAGTTCCCACAGGCAGGTCCATGTGAATGTGAAGGGGGAAACACTGTAGGCTATCAAATGTGGATGTGACTTGAGTCAAAACAAAGATCTTAAATGTAAAAATAAAATTGAACTCTTACATATAATATATTCGTACTATTAAAGTGTTAGTGTTATTTTTGTATTATTTATGTACTTTTGTAGTATTCATTCATTTAGAGTTTAATTTATAGTTTCGTTATGCTATGTGCTTTTGTATTTATATAAAAATTTTTTTTAAATGTTTCCTTCTTACATGGTAACTATTCCTTTACATACTGTGTAATAGTAATTAACTATCAGTAGGTTCGGGTATATGGTTCGGGTTAGGATTAGGCCTCAAGTTAGTTGCATGTAATTATGCATAATTACAGGTTTATATTAAACAAGACCTCTTTAGTATATCACATATTCATACTATTAAACTTTACATACTGTGTAATATTAATTAACTATCTGTATATGGTTAGGATTAGGGTTAGGCCTCGGGTTAGTTGCATGTAATTATGCATAATTAATTGTAAATACTATAGTAAGTACTTACACAACAAGAACTCCTTAAAATAAAGTTAACTTTTTCTATTATGTATTTTATTCTATTATATCTTTAATCTGCATCCAAAAAAAGCTAACTCTTAGGTTTATATTAAACATGACCTCTTTAGTATACTTTCTCATAGACATCACACTTTTGATGATGTTACGGTCAGATTATTCTCATCATTATGCAGTATAAATTTCATATTTGCATCTCAAACTACGCTCGGATTTACCAATGTCTATCAAGTCCAAAATCAAACCATGAACATTTCTCAAATTCCTCCTCAAATTCAGTGTATCTGTACTCAAAATTCCATGTGAGTCTAACTTTATCCAAAGAACTTTTAGTGAAACATCTTCATGTCGATGCTTAAAGGCATAGTTCATCCTAAAATGTAAAAAATAATTATTCTTTCTTTCTTTTGTTGAACACAGAAGACATTTTGAAGAAAGCTGGAAACCTGTAACCATTGACTTCCATAGTAGGAAAAACAAGTATGCAAGTCAATAGTTACAGGTTTCCAGCTTTCTTCAAAATATCTTCTGTGTTCAACAAGTCAAACAGGTTTGGAACATGTGAAAATAAAGTAAATGATGACAGAATTTTCATTTTTGGGTGAACTATCCCTTTAATTGTAACACAACTAAGAAATAAGATAAAGCACTTCACCTCCGTTATATTAAAGAGCCCCTATTTTGCATTATAAAAGGTCATATTTTGGTTTTGGGGGTCTCCAACAACAGGCTGATAACAAGCTGACACTTTCATTGTCTTATAATATGCATTTAGTTTTACCTAATTATCCCAACGACTCCCATATGATTCGTTCAGCGACTCATTTGTTCCCAAACCCCTCCTAAGCGCGAAGCTAATCTGCGCTGATTGGTCCGATGACAGTCTGTTGTGATTGGTCGACTGCGTTCAGCGTGAGATGGAGAGAAATGCCACCACAGCTATGAAGTAGCACACAGAGTATGTGAGAGCCCAATGCAGGAATGCAGTTAAACACCAGCATATTACTCTACTCTACTCTTAAACCTAACCCCAAGTAATAACAACGACACACATTCAGTATTAATCCACACAGTGGCAAAAGTTGAACTATTTTGTAAATTGACCACGCACATACAGATTTAACCTGAGAGATACATTACAAGCAATGATTTATAATAGATAAGTGATTACAAGCCATGTGGGGCAATTACAACTTATAACACACAATTAAACACATATTTTGCAAACTACACAAAACGAGGCAACAATTTTAATTACACTTACATGTTATGATTCGGAGGAAGAAGAAACTGGTCCATGTGAACTGCAACAGTTACTGACAAAGTCCCACGCATAATAGTCTCTGCTTCTCCTTCCTCTAATAGCAAACGGCCGATGAATCCCGTGTTGCAGCGTAGGTTATTGTATCAAAAATCTGAAAAATGACAGGAACAAACACAGCACAAGGTTGGCTATACTGTGGTATTGTTGTGAAAATGAACTTTAACCCTTTATTCCCCGCAGCCGAATCTCCATCTGTCAGTGATCGTCATCTTCGTGTCATGATCAGTCCCGTGATCCCCCGCACTCGCGCTAGTGTCTAAAGGGAAAGCGCGTTTACATTTTACCGGATGCGGTACTACATATATGTTGATGTACCTTATCGACGTCGACGTGTTCAAGCAAAAGACCCGAACCCAACTCGATTCATTCATTCGACTCTGAGTCGACTAGTTCGTTAAAGAATCAATAGTTTTAAACACTGTGCACTTTTAGATTTAAACCTCAGCTGGATGTTTTCATTCTCTTAGAGCTGTGTTACACACTGCATGGAAGGTCATTTTCAAAAACCCATATAGGTGCTCTTTAAGCGACTGATCTGATCATCTGTCTTAAAAATTGTATTTTGGTTAAGGCCGTATGTATAGATTGTCTGGTGCACTCAAAAATTGTTTCTGCTGCTTGATTCAAACTACTTATTAAAAAATGAGTTGAAACAACACAGTTCTTAGGTTTTTCTTTGAGGACAGCTTAATTGTTTTATGTTCAGTGCACTTAAATTTGTAAAAATGATTACATTAATCATTATCAAAAATGATAATACATTTGTGTTGGGACAACATAAAGGAATCGTGTGGATTATTGCTGCACAATATATCATTTCAGCATCAATATCTCAATGTGTGCATATGCAATAGTCACAGATATGCAATGTTGAGTCTAAATTATAGTTGACCAGGAGTTACAGGATTGTATTTAATTACTGTATATATACTGAATTTAAGGCTGACACAATGACTCAGTGGTTAGCACTGTCGCCTCACAGCAAGAAGGTCGCTGGTTCGAATCCAGGCTGGGTCAGTTGGCATTTCTGTGTGGAGTTTGCATGTTCTCCCCGTGTTCGCGTGGGTTTCCTCCGGGTGCTCTGGTTTCCCCTACAGTCCAAAGACATGCGCAGTGAATGGGAGAGTGTATGGGTGTTTCCCAGTACTGGGTTGCCACTGGAAGGGCATCCACTGTGTAGATCATATGCTGAATAAGTTGGCGGTGCATTCCGCCGTGGCGACCCCTGATGAATAAAGGGACTAAGCCGAAGGAAAATGAATGAATAGTGTGGATCCCAGCATTTTTTACAGTGTGTGTTTTTTTTATGTTAAGGGGATAAAGTGTGTGCAGCAGCGGTGGCTCCACCTTCAGGTTAATCGTGGTACTGCCCAAACCTCTGCAGGACATATGACTGTTACCAAAAGGTGAGGAGGTAAGTTGTGTATAAGCAAGCTTTGTCTGATCTTAACAGACTCCAGCTGAGCCTGCTGACAAACACATTAATCACAGTCATGTTTTGTTTGTCTTCTTCTCTCTCTGAAGGTAAACTTACAATCAGGAGGCAGTGAGGAGACGCAAACAACTAATGACATGGAGGTCAAAAGTCACCTGATAACAGGCCCTGGTGAGCCCCTCTTTGTGCCTGTGTGTGTTTGTTTGCTGATAAGAACTTGTCTTTCTATATAAGAAGCTTACTTTGTCAGTTGTTGGTCTGGTGTGCGTTTGGTTTTTGTCTATAACAGATGTCCTCACAAAGAGGTGAACTTCATTATAAAGGGACTGAAGCAAAATAAATAGAAAACAGGAAATTAATTATCAATTAATGAATTATCAAAGTAGGACATTTAGTGGTTTAGTGATCACAGCATAATAGGATACTAATATCCCATAACCACAATTCTTGACCAGTACTTTTCCATGTCTTTAGTAGTAATTTGTCCTTAAATGTGTAAGATTTTAAAAGTATGAACGCTGTTTCATACTTTTTCTGCACTTTTCTTTTATGTGTGGGGAAAATGTATGAACTACTTAATAAATGATCGTTTGTATATTGATTTTATTTTTATTGAGTTAGTTTGGTAAAGAAAACATTTGTTAAAAAAACCCACAATTTTATTTTATTTGATTTTATTCAAATCTTTGTATTACCAATTAGGATCAGTAAAAGTCTTAATTTAATTCAACAAGGACTCATTCCTGGTCAAAACTTTGCACGTGCTGTTTTTTTGTTCTTTGCACGTGCCAAAAATCTTTGAGTCTTGCCAAAAAATATTTAAATTGTCACAAAACTATGAAGCAGCACAACTGTTCTTAATATTCAAAACCACAATAAATGTTTCTTAAGCATAAATCATCATATTAAATAATTTCTGGACAATCACGTGACAGCGAAGACTAGAGTTATGATGTTGAAAACTCAGCTTTGCATCACAGGAAAGAAATATACAGCAGGTAAAAAAAAAAGGATTGAACACGTCACCATTTTTAAAAATTAAACTAAATACATTTCAGTAGTCCAGTACTTTCTCCTTGTGTCATTCCACTGTTATTACGCATAACAAAATTTTCAGCAATTTTTTGTTTTGTTTGGGTCAATTTTAAATCAGCAGCTCCTTTAGAAATAAATATATAAATATATATATATATATATATATATATATTACAAAAATCTGTAATTTTAATTTGTAATATTTCACAATATAATAAAAAAAAAGTTATTGCCGCCTTTTTGAGTAGAAGAAAATCTATTTAACATTTGAAAAATTATACTGACCTCAAACTTTTAAACTGTAGTAGGCATGGGCCAGTTTAATGTTCTGATGGTATGATAACCTTGGATAAAAATATCAGTTTCACGGTATTGCGATTGCTGCTCTAAAATATGTTGTTTTTATATGCCTGGGTAAAAAAAACTACAACTTTTTTTCCCCAATGTACACAATATATTTCATTTTAAGAAACATTTAAAATGTTTGGGAACAGTAAACATGTCAGGCTAAATAATTCAAATAAATCATTGACTTCTGCTGTCTTCATTAGTTTTAAAAAACACAGATTTCTTTACATCTTAAAAAGGCATCTTTGGATATCTTTATTTTCTGTGGATGTAAAGTAAAGCCACTGCACTGCACAGGTCTGTAGCATACTTGGATGTTGGTGCACAAGTGATTTGTTTTTCAAATGTTTGTTGAATCATGGGCTGACCACCATCTTTTAATGTTGAAGGCATTTTTCTGCTTGAGATACTGTTACCCTAAAAAAACTAAATAAAATAATCAAGTTAAACAAGTTAAAAAAACAACAACTTACATATACCGTAGGAATGGTATAACAGAAAATGTAAGTGGTTTTAAAACCTTGACTTTTCCAAACAGCCCCATGTCTAAGTATAAAACAATTAAAAGACGTTAATCTGAGATCTAACCATAAAATAATGTGTGTGTGTGTGTGTGTGTGTGTGTGTGTGTGTGTGTGTGTGTGT
>CAIGQV010017835.1:25909267-25922862 GCA_903798115.1 Danio jaintianensis | reverse complement strand
AAGTTGATTGAGAGCATGCCCAGTCGAATTGCAGAGGTCCTGAAAAAGAAGGGCCAACACTGCAAATACTGACTCTTTGCATAAATGTCATGTAATTGTCGATAAAAGCCTTTGAAATGTATGAAGTGCTTGTAATTATATTTCAGTACATCACAGAAACAACTGAAACGAAGATCTAAAAGCAGTTTAGCAGCAAACTTTGTGAAAACTAATATTTGTGTCATTCTCAAAACTTTTGGCCATGACTGTACATTTAAACTCATGCAAAATATTGCAAAATTTAAACAAATTTCTTTTCTTTTTTTTATTCTCTTGATTTTTCCTCTTTTAAAAAAAATATTTATTATTTTTCCATAACATATTAATTTGGCTGTACTAGTTTTTGGACCGTTATCATAAGTTATTTTGTTAGATTAGCTCCAGTTTTGGCTTCAGTACTGACTGATCTAATGATGATCTAATGTATATGCACAAATGATGTATTGTATAGCATCCTATAGTACATATTAATTTAAAATATATATTTGTGAGGGGTATACTTATATATGCTGAGCACTGTATAAATAATAAATAGTGCTATATAAATTAAATCCCAATTGCCTAAAGATAACTTTTGAATAGTATTGTATTTGTGAAGTTCATAACTGTATAGATTGGAAGAAGGTGAGATCTGTCCCAGCCTCACATGACTCTCTCTCTGTGTCTCTCCATTAGAAGACGTCTCTGATGGTTTGTCACCCTCACGTCTCAAGCTGGTCTCCGGGAGTCCAGACAACAGGATTTCTCGAAAACTCTCCCCTGTGGAGATCTATTACGAGATGAAAACACGCCGCAACTCTGTGGCCAGCTCAGCCAGGTATACAAACACCACACACAGCTTTCATAATCAGCACCAGACAATAGAAACAGCTGTTTTTACACTTAGGCCCAATCCCAATTCTATTTGTGGACCCTACCCCTTCCCCTTGGTACTTGAAACAGAGTGTGAAGGGGAAGGGCTTCAAATTTACCCCTAAGAAATGGGAGTGGGACTGCTATACAGGAGTTATTATTATAAATTATAGATAGCGAAATTTAGCGTTTTTTTAAAAAGCATGACTGTAAAACACAAACACCATTATAAATGTATTAAAACATATGCTTGTTTGTTGTAAAAATTCTTAATAATGCCAAAAAATACTAATTTGTGCATCTCCTGACTCATGTATGCAGCCGTGTTGCCGTTGGTTTATTCTGGGAAATTTTCATACCCCTTGGTTTCGAGTGTGGTCCTGGAAAATCTCAGTTTCAAGGGCTATCAGGCCCTTCCCCTTAGCCCTACGCCCTCAAGTTACATAGAATTGGGACACCCTGACCCCTTCACTTGAATGCGCAAAATGAGGGGTAGGAGCAAGGGGACGGGCTAAGGGGTAGAACTGGGATTGGGCCTTATTTAGATCCAAAGGTGAATCAGCACTGATTTATTAGAAAGCCATGAGGTTTGTAACTGCAAAAATCTAGAGTACAGACTATTTTCTACTCTTCTATTTATTGATATTTAAAAAAAAAAATCCTAATTCTCTGTTACTTCCCATATTTATAGCAATGAGTGCTTCAATTGTGCAAAAACTGCCTTATGCATGCTATTTTAAAGGCTAATTTTGTTTTGAATGTCTTCTACAGTAGGTTTACATAAATCCTAGCACAAAAAAACTTCATTTTTCTTATCTTGCCTTTAATAAAACTCTTATAAATGAAACTCTTCTCAGTGTGACTGAAACAGTTGGTTAAAAGAGCCAGTTTCTCTTAACCCCGCCTTTCTGAGAGCCTACTCTGCTCTGATTGGTCCAGATCATGGCCCAGCCTGTTGTAATTGGTCAACTGTTTCAGATTTCAAATACCCATTATCATTAATTACTTAATTTCAGCTTTTTCTCAGCACTTGTAAACACAGTGACACGAAGATTCAGTCAATGCTGTCAGTTTTACAGTTCTTAAAGCATAAAAGATGCATTTTAAATATTGTTTACTAGAAATAATAAATCTACAGTTGTGAATAAAAACATAAATTTATCAGACGTTTTATAAAACTGTTATTTTGCTCACCATATAAAAACAGTCCCTTTGTTAAAGGGATAGTTCACCCAAAAATTACCATTTACTCACTATTTACTCACCCTCAAGTGGTTTCATCCCTTTATGAGTTTCCTTTTTTTGGTTTAACACAAAAAAATGTTAGAAACCTGTAACCATTGACTTCCATAGTAGGAAATACAAATTCTATGGAAGTCATTAGTTACATTGGTTACAACAGGTTTGGGACAAGTGAAGAGTGAGTAAATGATGACAGATTGTTCAGTTTTGTGTGAACTATCCCTTTAAATGCATTCTAGATTCATAAGTTAACCAAAATATTTGTTTTTTTTATCCCAGCCCGAGTCACTCTCTTCCCAGAAGTGTATCAAATCTGGAAGGACGAAGCGTACCGGCAACTCCTCTCCTGTCCCGCAATGGAATAACAGGAGCACATATCAGGTTACAAACGCACAAAACACATACACATACACACACACACTGTTCAGTGCCATACAGACATCTGGCTAATGTTTTATAGTGTGGTTTAAAAGCCCAGAATTGATAATAGCACAAACATTTTTATTAAATTACTCATTTGCAATAACGTGTAATGAAGTAATGGATGTCTAAGGAGGTGGAGTGTAAAGCACCATTATGTGCTACTCATAGTAATTACACACACAGAGCTGCGTGTTGTGCTGGGAGATCTTGATATCAGCAAATACACTGATGTATTGTGCATCTGTCATTTAATCTGAGATTCACTTGGGCTGCTTAAAGGGATAGTTCACCCAGAAATGAAAAATCTGTCATTATTTACTTATCACAATGTCATTGTTGAAAAATATGCAGGTCTTGCTTTAAAAATATATATATATTAAAAAATGCTGGCAACTAAATAGTTCTTCCATTGTGTTTTTGGTTTTTGTAAAAGTCACTGGAATCAGAACTGTTTGGTTACCAGTGTTGTTCATATCTATTTATTCTTTATCTTTTGCATCTTTTAATGTTCTGCAAAAAGGGGAAATCTTATTAACCAAAGAAAATGGCTTGAATGTAAATGTTGATCAATATATAATAATTGTTGAATAAATAAAAACAAGTAATAAATAAAAAAAAGATATAATTATTATTTATATATTTATTATATATTTAAATCTAAATATATTTATTATATGTTTTAAGATAAAGTATCTTTACAAAGATTTTTTTTATTATTTATTTAAACATTTTTTTATATCTTAGGTTGCCAGTAAATTTGACAGACCTAAAAAAAAGTACACACACACACACACACACACACACACACTCGCACACGCACACACACACACACACACACACACACACACACACACACACACACACCCACACACACATTCTTCAATATGTATTTTTTTTTAGGTCTGTCAAATTTACTACCGACCTAAGTATATATATAAATAAATAAATAAATATATATAACCTGGAGGACCAGGACATACACACACACACTACGGACAATTTAGCTTACCCAATTAACCTATAGCGCATGTCTTTGGACTTTGGGGGAAACCGGAGCACCCGGAGGAAACCCACGCGAACACGGGGAGAACATGCAAACTCCACACAGAAATGCCAACTGACCCAGCCGAGGATCGAACCAGCAACCTTCTTACTGTGAGGCGATTGTGCTACCCACTATATATGTGTTTTTTATTATTTATTAATTTTTTTTTCTTATTATCTTTATTCTCTATTTTGATAAGTTGAATGCTAAATAAAAGTATTAAATCTTACTATCGCATGTCAAACAACATTTTTGAACAATATTGATTTTAATTGAAAATAAATACTCTGGTTATATAGCACTTTCTACATTAAAGATTTTAAATAATAAGTGATTTTCTTTATGTACGTCAAAAAGTGCTCTACTAATCAAGCCAATTATTAATATAAAATATGTAATAGTTCTTATATTATATTATATGAGACTATTTTCTTTATTTGCTAGAAATGAATCAATTGTTCTTGAATATATATTTAATTGAGCTAACATTAATCTAGACATGAAAACCTATATAAATACAAGTTTATAAACCTATTTAATGCATTATGCTGAATTAAAAACACACATTTCTTTAGTCACACAGACAGTCACACAGACCCTAAACACTATTGTACTATTTTTTTTTTTAGCTGCTGAAAATGAATCATTCATTCATTCATTCATTTTCTTTTCGGCTTAGTCCCTTTATTAATCCGGGGTCGCCACAGCGGAATGAACCGCTAACTTATCCAGCATATGTTTTACGCAGCGGATGCCCTTCCAGCTGCAACCCATCACTGGGAAACATCCACACACACTCATTCACACACATACACTACGGACAATTTAGCCTACCCAATTCACCTATACCACATGTTTTTGGACTTGTGGGGGAAACCGGAGCACCCGGAGGAAACCCACGCGAACACGGGGAGAACATGCAAACTCCACACAGAAACGCCAACTGACCCAGCCGAGGCTCGAACCAGCGACCTTCTTGCTGTGAGGCGAACGTGCTACCCACTGCGCCACCGTGACGCCCGAAAATGAATCAATGGTTCTTAAATATATATTTATTTGATCTAACATTAATTTAGACATAAAAACCTATATAAGTACAAGTTTATAAACATATTTACTGACACTTTTGATCAATTGACTGCATTATGCTGAATAAAAATATGCATGTCTTAAGTCACACAGACCCTCAACATTATTGTATGTTTAATGTCTCATTTGTTTGTACAGGTCAGAATCATCCAGCGGCACTGCAGTTGTGAAGCAGTGGTCAGACAATCCCGAGGCGCCCCCGCAGGTGCCTGTTCAGTCTCAGGAGGGGTCCTCAGGGTCCTACGAGCAGGGCCACAGACGCAGCAATAGCTCCGAGACGTTACTGGACCGGCATGGCTCTGCAGCGGAGGACGGAGCTCAGAGGCCGGGACGAAACGGCCCATACAAGAGTTCAGAAGCACTCATGGACACCACTTTAAAACAGCCCCAGCGGAGCAGCCCCGAACGCCAGATAAACGGACACACCGAACTGTCCCACGTCCGTTCTGCAGTAGGAGGTCGAGGCTCAAACGGAGGTGGCAGTTACAGTGAAATCCTAATGGATTACGTGTGGGGAAAGCAGCAGAAGATGCAACAACAAAGACTTCAAAATGGTCCGAAATCCAGACCGTGGCCTGAAGGTCCCAATGCTCCGCCGCCTCCCTACAGAAACGGCTTTCCCCAATCACAGCAGCTGATCCTGGGTAACGGCCCTCCAGCCTACAGCCCGCTAATGCTAAGAGGAAAGCCTGGCGATCCACGGAGAGTCAAAGTGACTCGGACTAAATCCTGCGGGCCGTTCGTTCCCTCACAGCAGCACCAGCAAGAGTCCATTCTGCTCTCGGCGTACACCGAAAACAATGGTACCACAGTGCAGAAGGAGCACTCACATAGGCCGCCCCATTACCCTGTTGAATCCTCGGCACCCACGACCCCTGATGACCCCACACGCAGCCTGCACAAGGCGCTGGCACTGGAGGGATTGAGGGACTGGTATCTGAGGAACGCACTGGGACAGACGGCTACCGGAGGGAAGGGTAAAGACGGGACGCAGACACAGCGCAGGCGAACCACTTCCTCTCTGCACAACTCACACCCACTCAAACACCAGCCTCAGTCCTTTCAGACGGACACAGCATATCCACAAATGACCCAGTCAGCCACGTTTCATGGACACCCAATACACGGCAGGTAATTGGAACAACTATATATATATATATATATATATATATATATATACACACACTTAAAAAAAGATGTTTGCTCAAACTACTTATTTAAAATTATCTGAAACAACACAATTCTTGAGTTTTCTTTGGGACAACTTAATTGTTTTATGTTCAGTCCACTTAAATTTGTAAAAACTAATAAGTTAACTTAATTCCTTCATGTTGACCCTACAAAAATCGATTGTGTTGATCCCAGCATTTTTACAGTGTATACTAGGGCTGTCAAAAAAATGTGTTTTTTTTTTTTTTTTTTTTTTGGTGAAATTTGAATATTCATTGAAAAACGGCGCGCATTGTAATACAAAACAAGTAATTTTGTGTGTGTCAAAAAGTGTGCCATACTTGATCAGCATGGTGCAAGCTCAACATTATTTAGAAAAATGCCAGAATACCCAAAAATAAAATTGACCTTACCATTTACTCTCCCTCATATTGCTTTGAACATTTATGTGGTTCATTCTTCTGTTAAACACAAAAGAAGATATTTTGAAAAATGCTGGTTGACTGAACCCATTGACTTCTGTTTTTTTATTTGCTTATTGTGCTCAGTTTGCGCCCTCTTGTGGACACATCAGACTATAGAGTACTTTTTTGTCTTGTAACGTTAAAGTGGTACGGTTTGCTTTTTGATACTTTTTAACAGTGGACCCCAACAAAAAATCATACAGTTCCATACTATATACAACCGTACTGTACCTCAAAAGTATTGCCTTTAATATAATTTTAATATAATTCGAAATTTGCTTATATTTTAGAAAGAAATTTAAATTTAGGTTTTCAGCCACATTTATAGCCCTACACTGTAAAAAAAATCTATATTAGAAATAGTCATGACAAATTTTTTTTTACTTTAACTAGTTTTAATCAGTCAATCAGGTTTCAACTAAATGTGTTAACACATTAAAAGTTTTACATAATATTTTTAGTCAGTGTGATGAAGTTGAGATGACTAGAAGAATTCCTTTGAGTCAACAAAAAAAATAGTTTACAGTGCTATATATACAGCAGACTGAATGGAAATAAATATACCATATATACAAATAAAACATATATAATATTAACAAAAATATAAGGTGTGTGTATATGTGTGTATATATATATATATATATATATATATAGATAAATTCATGCATCATTTTCCTTTGGCCTAGTCGCCACAGCAGAATGAACCTTCAACTACTCTGGCATATGTATATATATTTACCGTTAGTTTATTTTTCATTGTAATATTTAGTATAAACCGGAGTATTAGATTAACATTTACAAGAATATATATTTTATATTCATTATATGGACAGGTTTCTTGTAGTTTGATAAGATTTTAAGCTCTGCAAGGCTGCATTTATTTGATCAAAATACAGTAAAAACAGCAACATTGTGAAATATCGGTGTAGTTTGTTTTAACTGTTTTCTATCTGAACATGTCTGTTTTGAGTACGTATTTCAGTAAGTTATTTATTGCTGTGACTCAATGTCTTCAGTCTCACATGATCCTTTCAGAAACATTTCATATTATTATCAATGCTGAAACAGTTGTGCTGCTTCATACTGTTTGTAGAAACCAAACAATAATCACAGAGAATCGGGAAGCTTAAAAGTACTATAATTATTTAAAATAAAAGTCACATTCTATCTGACTGCATACATTGAGCATATTTGATCCTTCATTTGACAGGTTTCACATTATTCATCTCTTCTTTCTTGGTCATTACAGGTCGATCGAGCTTTCTTTGTACCAGGAATCCTTTTCATCGAAAATGCAGGAAATGACACTTACAGAGAGCAGTAATGACAGACCCACGCCGGGGACTCTGGTCTGACACGCAAAAACAAACACAAAGACATTACAGCAAACACCATCCCATGGCAGACTGAAAGAAGGCCATGATGGACTTTTAAAGAGATGTTTTGCCTCCTTTCAGAGGAATAATTCCACAATTATTAATAATAATTCCACAAATAATTACAGAAATCAGTCAAGCTTCTTTTTTATACTAAGAAATGCTAAGCCACCACTGACAAACACATGTGCTCAAGACACTTTTCAGCATGAAATCAAGCTGTCTTCTCGTTTCACGTCATTTCCAGGTTTCTGTAGACTTGTGATATATACAGTAGTTCAGTAAATCTCCCTGTTGATCAGCAAAAAGTAGTAGAAAGCTCTAGAAATATACATCATGTCAGCACATTCCTATTAGTAAACAACAATATTATTTCATTTGTATTCATCGTGAAATATACGTACAGTTGAAGTCAAAATGATTCGCCCTGTGAATTTTATTTTTTCTTTTTCAAATATTTTCTAAATGATGTTTAACAGAGCAAGAAATTTTTCACAGTATTTCCGCTAATATTGTTTCTTCTGGAGAAAGTCTTATTTGTTTTATTTCGGCTAGAATAAAAGCAGTTTTAAATTTTTTTAAAAACATTTTAAGGTCAATATTATTAGCCCCCTTAAGCAATATTTTTTGGATTGTCTACAGAACAAACCACTGTTATACAATGACTTGCCTAATTAACCTAGTTAAGCCTTTAAATGTCACTTTAAGCTGAATACTAGCATCTTGAAAAATATCTAGTAAAATATTCTGTACTGTCATCATGGCAAAGATGAAAGAAATCAGTTATTAGAAATGAGTTATTAAAACTAGTATGTTTAGAAATGTGTTGAAAAAATATTCTCTCCGTTAAACAGAAATTGGGGGAACAAATATACAGGGGGGGCTAATAATTCAGAAGGGCTCGTAATTCTGACTTCAACTGTATATACAATTATTTAATAAGAAAAAGAAAGTATCGGTCGCTGGTGAGACCGTATAAAAGTAGTATATTTAGGGCCCTTGGAAAAAAATATTATGTTGTTTTTAATGATAATATTTCTATGCAAATTACAATCAAACTAGAATGTGTTTAGATCAAATTATACTTTTCTGAGTAGCTGAGTAGTAGTATTTTAAACAAATGTGCAGGAGAAAAAAAAAGCCAAATCTTAAAACTTTGACGGACTGTTATGGATCCTTTTCACAAGACTATTATGATGCGTTTAACGGTCATCGTAATGTTAAATTCTTGAAAGTTTTTATTATTTAGATTTTTTTTGAACATTTATATGCATTTATGAATGTATTATATCATCTTTGCGTCAAATTATAAAAACACGAATTACCGCTTATGCGAGGTGTTTGTAATGCAGCGTCTATGGGGTTGAGAGTAAATCTGACGTTATTCTCTCCTCTGGCTGCCGTCATCAGTCTCACACTATTTTTTTCCTTTTTCTGAAAGTCTTGATAACACCATCGTGGAGTTTTTCTTTTATTATTTCAGCAAATGGGATTGTAAAAAAATTATTTGTTGTACTCTCCCATTCACTGCGCTCTAAGTTTACCCAACTATGACGCCTTCCGCTACTGAGAAACCCGGAAATGTGAAAAGGGTCTATAGAGTCAGTGACTATTTCATGAAATCTGTTAGTATATTTATTTTCACATTCCAAAAGTAGAGGAGTATAAAAACACTATTATTCAGGATGATGACATGAGGAATGGCACAGAGGTCGTATTTACTGTTTCTAATTTCTCAGGCGGTAATTATATATACCAGTATGCTTATAGACAAAGAAATGGATATATAGAATGAAAGCATATGATTTGTTAAAAATAGCATTTCTGCAAAGATTAATGCAAGGGTGAATCTCATGAAACCTGTCAAGGACACATTTCACTCCAAAATCAAACTTTATTTGCTTTAAAGCAGTGGTTTTGGATTTGAAGCACCAGCTTAATTTTCATTACTGTAATAGAAGAAAACAATCATATTATCTACGGATTTAAGGATAATCATAGTACGCGTTGTGCTGGATTTATGCTGATTTTTAAAAACAAATGTATTTACTGGGTGAGTTTTGATTACTCAATGATTATTGAGAGTAATGAGAAATCTAAAAGAGCTGAAAAATGTATATATATATACTATAGTAATATATATAATATATAATTATTATGATAATAACCGCGGCGCGGTCACGCAGTGGGTAGCGCTGTCGCCTCACAGCAAGAAGTTCACTGGTTCGAGCCTTGGCTGGGTCAGTTGGCGTTTCTGTGTGGAGTTTGCATGTTCTCCCCATGTTGGGTTTCCTCCGGTTTCCCCCACAGTCCAAAGACATGCGCTATAGGTGAATTGGGTAAGCTAAATTGTCCGTAGTGTATGTGTGTGAATGAGAGTGCATGGGTCTTTCCCAGTGATGGGTTGCAGCTGGAAGGGCATCCGCTGCGTAAAACATTTGCTGGATAAGTTGGCGGTTCATTCCGCTGCGGCAACCCCTGATTAATAAAGGGACTAAGCCGAAAAGAAAATGAATGAATGAATGAAACATTATGACAAAACATATAGAACGCACACACATACACATAGGTACACATACATTTATTCATTTAGCAGATGTGTTTATCCAAAGCGACTTACATTATTATTATTATTATTATTATTATATATGTGCATTTTTGTGTTCTCCATCAACATTTCATGTAACATCTAAATGTAAAAATTAAACACTTCATTCAAAAAAAATTATAATAAAATAAATGAATAAATAAATAAATATAAACAAGATATATAATAATATTAATAATAATTATTATTATTACATATATAAATAAGCTAAAACTAGTGGTTTGAGAAGTCGTTGCAAAGTACAAACATTTTAAAGGAAAATTAATTGTTATTTTGGGGCTGAACCGTGATCATTAAGTACAGTCTTTTGATATGTCATCAAATGATTCTTGTTCTAAATTTACACTTTTTGAAACATAATCTATTATTACACTGAATTACATTTTGGGTGAGTGTGTCTTCTGTAAATCATGGCAAAATATATAATTGATTTAGCACACCAAAAAAATCACATTAAACAACACACATTCGAATGAATTTAAAATAAATATTACATTACACTTTTATTCTTTTGATTCTTGAAAACCCCTTTGAGCCATAGATTTTAACTTTTATTGTTTTGGAGTGAAATGTGGCTGACATGGACTTCTTTAAAGGGATAGTTCACCCAAAAAAGCTTACTCACCCTCAAGTGGTTTCAAACCTTTATGAGTTTCTTTTCTGCTGTTGAACACAAAAGAAGATATTTTGATAAATGTTAGAAACCTGTAACCATTGACTTCCATAAAAACAAATACCATGAAGTCAATGGTTACAGGTTTGCAGTATTTTTTAAAATATGTTCTTTTGTGTTTAACAGAAGAAAGAAACTCAAACTGGTTTGTGACGAGAATGAGGAGCAAATAATGACAGAATTGTCCGTTTTGGCTGAGCTATCAGGTTTTTCTAACCATGTCCACTAGGAGGAGCCCCATAATCTGTTTTCCGGCTCTGTTTCAATCCCCATCAGCAGCCTGCCAGGTGCAGTACTCATCGCAAGAATCACCAGCTTCTTGTGTATAGCGCCTTAATTGCAAATGTTCATTGTGTTTTCTATCGGATTGACTCCAGATGTCAATATTTACTGTATTTCTCAGTAATTAGATTGCATGAAATGAAAAGGATTAAGCAAATCAGGACTTTGCCAAGACTAGTAATTTTCCTGCACCCTCCATTAGAATTTCTTTGATGAATTGTGATACTCCGAATATGGCGTTGCCTACAAATGCCAGGATGCCAACCTTCGACCATTGTGCCTATATAGCAACACTGCAAAATGTATTTTCTTACTTAGAGGTTTTGTCTTGTTTTTAGACTAAATATCTTTAAAAAAAAAAAAAAAGAAATTAAACTACTTCAAATTAAGAAGCATATTCTGTACAAGTAAAAAAATTTTTTAAAATAAATTATTTAAAAATTCAAAGTAAGAATTTTTTAAAAAGTGCTTAAATTAAAATTATAATAAAATTTGTCAATTAAAAAAAATTAAGTGAGTTTCTCCTTAAAACAAGAAAAATAATGTAAATAATGTTTTATTTATCTTACCCCACTGGCAGATTATTTTGCTTGTTTTAATGAAAAACATCTTTTTTTTTCAGAATTTTGTTTTTACTTGATTTTATTTTTTTTAAGCATATATGGACTAGAGGCGGTGCGGTGGCGTAGCGCTGTCGCCTCACAGCAAGAAGGTCGCTGGTTCGAGCCTCGGCTGGATCAGTTGCCATTTCTGTGTGGAGTTTGCATGTTCTCCCCGTGTTCGTGTGGATTTCCTCTGGGTGCTTTGGTTTCCCCCACAGTCCAAAGACATGCGCTATAGGTGAATTGCTAAGCTAAATTGGCCGTAGTGTATGTGTGTGAATGGGAGTGTATGGGTGTTTCCCAGTGATGGGTTGCAGATGGAAGGGCATCCGCTGCGTAAAACATATGCTGGATAAGTTGGCGGTTCATAAAGGGACTAAGCTGAAAAGAAAATGAATGAATGAATATGGACTAGAAATAAGACAAAATCTCTAAGTAAGAGAGCTTTTTTTTTGCAGTAAAACGCAACATATAAGATGCTACTGAGCTCCATGTTGAAATAATGTGCATTTCTTATACAGCCAATTTAAATGAAAGAATTCGGCGCTTTATAAACTGCTCTTTTAGGACTGAAAAAAAGCCATTGAGTTGCTGGCTAATTCACTCTGATAGATGTAGTCTGCTGTGTTTCTTATAGTGTAACCTTGATGTATATCAATGCATGCAGGTGTCTGTTCTCCTTTATAGATTCTCATCTGCTTTATTTTTCATTTAATCATCGTGTCATCATTAACTGGCAACTTGATGTAGGTCTTGAAAAACATCTACATGTCGGACGCCTTCACTATGAGATTTGAACTCACTGAAGCAATCGAAAAACTTTCTCAGATACTTTGTCGCCAAATGCTGCCGTGCTTGTCTCAGGACTTCACTGAAAGCTGCTTTTATTATGGTCTGTCTGTTTGAAATCAATGCCACTGATGCATGGAAGTGTCACTAATAGAAGAAACCTTTTTTTTTTTTTCTTCGCCCATTTATTTCAGACTTTAACAGAAGTGACCTGCGAGGAGATTTCCAAATGTTTATGATGCTTGTAAAACCCTGCTGAAGACAATTAAGGTCATCTTATATCAAATGATTTATCGTTTTTTGATAGAAAGATTGATAACGGATACAGATAGTGATCTAAAGGATGAGCAGTATGGTTAACAACCTTTTATTTTTGATTAATAACCGTTGATTTAAAGTGAAGGCAAATAAAACCAATGAAGTTTGTGATCTGTGTAACGCTTTTACAGTACGTCATGGTACCAGAATGCTGACACTTTCTGAAGATGTAGATTTCCTCTGTGTTTTTGGATACTTCTGGAGATTGTATTTTCCCTGTTTCGATTTTAAAAGTCCTTATCCAAATTTCCTGCTCGTGTGTTTTATCACTTTTGGAAGAAACCTTTCCAAGACTGTATATAATTAGCTGTTTTCTTCTTGGTTTTCTGACATTTTATATCTCTATACAAAAAATCTAATTAAAAAAAGGCAAGACTGTACAAAGTTTGTTTTTAATAAAGTGTTTTTTGGTCATATGAAGTCATTTGTGTTATTTATAAGGCCTGCATGATGGATGGATGGATGGATAGATAGATAGATGGATGGATGGATGGATGGATGGGTTCCTGCTGTTTAAAAATGATCCAACTTTTCATGTATTAAATCTATCTATCTATCTATCTATCTATCTATCTATCTATCTATCTATCTATCTATCTATCTATCTATCTATCTATCTATCT
>CAIGQV010017835.1:25891109-25905071 GCA_903798115.1 Danio jaintianensis | reverse complement strand
AAGGGAAAAAGATAAATGATTTTACACTATTAGGTGCACTATTATTCACACTGAATGCGTTTTTCCATTCCAATGCACTACTTTTCAGTTTTTCCTATGTAAACGTGCTTGACTATTGCTCTTACGCATGAGCGCTGTTTTTTTTAAAGATATAGGGCCCTATCATACACCTGGCGCAATAAGGTGCAAGACGTGTATGGCGCGATTTGTTGCTATTTTCAGACCAGCGCAACAGTAATTTTTACATTTTGCGACACGTTGTTTAAATAGCAAATCCATTTGCGCCACTTTGTGGACTCATGGGTGTGCTGGTCTAAAAAGGCTTTTTTTCAGTTTATTCATGACAATGTGCAGTTGTAAAATGTTATCATTAGTAGCAGTATTATTTATTATATGCATATTTATATTTGTTTTAATAAAAACAAGTTTAGATTTGTCCACCTGTCGGGTTTTGGAGACGTATGCATCACCATATGGGGCATAAGAATAGGATGTGTGTTTTTATATAACTCAGTTTTTTGACCACACTTCGTTATTATTGTTCATTTATTCATTTGCTGGAAATTAGAACTGAATTTAGAAATAGTTTTGAGTGCGTACAACACCATTTCCTTATTCACAAAAGTAAAGGAGTAAAGTAAAGAGAAAGTAAAGAGGCCGAATGGAGGAGGTTCGTTCTTTATCCTCGCGCTGCAGATGGTCTGTTTAACTGTTTTCTCGCTAGTGAAGTGTTCAGTTTTTCCACTTACAAAGTCTGCCATGTAAATAGCAAATGCACCATGGTGCGTCACAACTGACTCTTAAAGGGAATGGGAGATGAGACTCTGATTGGTTTAATGCATTTTATGCTCAAAACACACCCATAACTCATTAAGAAAATAAGCACAACCCTGTTAGACCATGTGCTGGGGCGCAGACCATATTTTTCCGTACTTAAAATAGCAAAAGTGGATTCGGACACGTCCTTAATGCTTTTGCACCATGCGCTTTAGACTTTGTGCTTAGATAGTTAAAATAGAGCCCATAGTGTCAAGTTAAAATAATTTGACATGCAACACCGTTCATCTATATCCGTTCCAAAAAACCAATGGACCAATCAGAAGAACCCAGAGGCAGGGCAAGCATTGCTAGCTTCTGTTTACAATAGCAAGGTGACATGTCAACTGTTTTATTTGACGTTAACATGATGGATGAGGCTATTTAAAACTTACTGCTATTAAAAAACTTACTGCTGTATATTTAAGACTTGTGTAGTGTTTTTGTGTCCTCTCCATAGGACACAGGACAGTTTAAATTGAGATTTTCTCTCATGCTCTTGTTCTCGTGACATCTACTCAGATTCAGAGGATGTGAAACAGGCAGCACTGGAGATGAAAGAGGAGGACCTGGTGAGTGAACGCACACAGGCCTTCACCACTGCCCGCAGCCTCCTGAACGCTGCAGCCGATGCTGTGGAGAGGATCATGGTCTCCTACAAAGAGGTGAGATGCTTTTCACTAACTTTTCAGATGCCACTTTAAAGGTGACCTATTATGCAAAAATTACTTTTATAAAGGGTATAAACACAGTTGTGGGGCAACAGTCTATGAATATAACCAGCTTCTAATGGTAAAAATGTATATATATATTTTTTTTAATCACACTTAAAAACAGTCCAGAAACACTTTGATTGACATTCTTCTTTTGTACATGTCATCAGAGGGGGAAAGCCCCGCCCATTAGTGACAATCTCTCCCTCATTAGCATAGGACATTAGTCTTGTTTTTGAAACTGCCACTATGCTGACGCACAGGCATTTGTAGCTCCGCCCTCTTTTGAAAAGAGCACAATCTCATTTGAATTCAAAGTGACAGTCACGAAAATGGTACAATTAGGAGCAAAGCCTAAAAGAGGCAGTTTCAAACAGTAATAAAACATTATTTGTGTTTTTTTTTTTTGAGCTGAAACTTCACATACACACTGTAGGGACATCAGAGACTTGTTAAAAGGGGCATAATAGGTCTTCTTTAAGCGAAAAAAAAAAGAAAGAAACAATGGTCTTTTTTAATCCATGAAAATCCCCAGTCTGAAAATAGGATATGTAAACAAAATCTTAGTAGCGTGTTTGCTTGGTTTGTTGAGCTGTGGCGAAAAATCGTTCGAGAAATCAATTCTGCATTGATTCTGAGATTCTCTTAATGTATTGCTATTCTCTCTTGAATCGATTCTGAGCTTAGTGGCGATGTGTGCTTCACAAACACCCGTACTCAGCTCACCTCCAATTTCTTACAAACACCACTTGAACCTAGAATAATCATGAATAAAGTTAGAAAACATTTAAGCGAATTACAAGAGTGTTGATAGTGAGCTGTTTACATTAATCTTGGACATAAAAATCCAACTTACATGACTCAGCCGAAGACGCAAGCGATCTTCTTCATGAGGATTTAAGTGTAATGTTAAAAACTAACCTAGACTGCCATCTGCTGTTAAAAACTAGCCTAGAGCACCTTCTGCTGTAAAAAAAAACGAGCCTAGAGTCCCCTCTGATTTTAAAAACTAGCCTTGAGTATGGAATCAAACTCCCGCCAAATGTATCGAGGTCGCGGATCGAAAAATAATAAGCGTAAATCCAAAAATTTACGTCACGTGTAAAATTGTAACGCGCAAAAGCGAAAACTAAATGCAGAATAAGAAACAACGAGGTTGCTTACCGAAAGATAATGAGTGTGAATCAAAAATGAAAATGCGTTTGGAATTACATTGCGCACAACTGAAACCTGAATTCAAAGATTTCCTAATTGTAAACAAAATCATTTTTTTCTCATATTTGGATGTTCACCAAACATTCAAATATGAGCGGTTGCACGATATAATTTTACACGCGATGTCAATTTTTTGATTTACGCGCATTATTTTTCGATCTGCGACCACAATACGTTTGGCGGGATTTTGATCCCATACTGAGCTCCCTCTGGTTTTAAAAACTAGCCTATAGCACCAGCTGCTGTTAAAAACTAAGCTCTGAATCGATTCAAGAGAGAATAGCGATGCATTTTAGAAATTTCAGAAATTATGCAGAATCGATTTCTTGTATGATTTTTTACCTCAGCTCTTTTGGTTTGCTCAATGGACATGTTGGTACCAACCAGTAAATGCTTTCTGTATTTAAGGTTTTAAAATAAAATCCATTGGCAAGGTCTACTGTATTTGTTTGCATTTTGTTTTTGTAATAAAGTGTACATTTTTTGTTTTTGTAAGATTTAGATTCAGTAATATGAATCAGTAAAGATTCAGTAATCGGCTTCCAAAATATAAATAGTTATTGATTTTGGTATCATCGAAAATTTTCATATCAGTTTATCACCAGAGTTTGTTCAGTGTTTGTTGTACATCAAGGTTTGTATGTCATGTTTACACATACACTTTGTTTACACCAGAGTTTGTTTTAATCAAACCTGCCATGTGTGAACACACCCCTAAACCAACCTACAATTAGGTTATTTTTTTTTTGTATGTGATGTTTAGGGGCATATCAATCTGTCATCAATGCTTTTTTATCACATACTATATAGTCAGAGAACATAAGATCTGTCATCTTTTGTAATGTAAATGCAGCAAACCAAATCACTGTGCATCCAGCTCCAAATAAATAATTCTCTGTCATTTTCCGGCTTGTCATTTCAGTCAAAAACTGTCACTTTGTGTCCACCCCACTGCTCGGCATTGATTAAAAATGTTATGTCCTGCCAGCAAGCTTGAAAAGATCAGATTTCCCCTAAAAAGAAAACTAGGAATTTTTTGCAACCTGGAAACCTTTTATTACTTACTTTAATAAGACAGCAATAATTGAACCCTAGTGTATACAGTCCCCCATACTCTCCTTTTTATTGTTTTATTTATTTATTTATTTTTCTTTATTTCTTTCTATACTTTTTCTTATCTATAGGCAGTATCAATACAATATTAAAATCCATTGTTAAAAATGATTTGTTACATATGTAATATAAAATATATTTGTGTTGGAATTTGTATTCTCGTGTCATTCATTCATTTTCTTTCGGTTTAGTTCCTGATTTATCAGGGGTTGCCACAGCGGAATGAACCGTCAACTACTCTGGCATATGTTTTACGCAGCGGATGCCCTTCCAGCTGCAACCCAGCATCATGCTGGGAAAAATTATCCCAGTGTAGAAAACTTTAAAATTCTGTCATTATTTACTCAGCCTTTACTTGTCAAACAAGTTAAACAAGTTGTTCTGTTAAACACAAAAGAAGATATTTTGAAGAATGTTTAAAGCCGGTATCTATTGACTTAATTATTGACAGTAATTATTTTTCCTACTATGGATGTCAATGGTAACTGGTTTACAGTATTCTTCAAGATCTCTTCTTTTCTGTTCAACTGAAAAACGAAACTCATAAAGGTTTATAACACTTGAGGTTGAGTAAATATTAAGTAAATTTGTTGGTGAGAATGTAAAAAAAAAAAAGAAAGAAACAAAACCCCTGCCCCTTTTATGTCTCAAAAATGTGAAGGTGTGTAAAATCTACTCCAAAATCTTCCACACTCAGGTCACAGAACTGGCTGGCTATACGGCGCGTGTGTATGAGATGTTCGAGGTGTTTGAGGATGTCCGTGATGGTGTGTATCGCCGTTCCACAACAGAGGTGAAGCCCGAAGAGACTGGAGCGGCTCAGAAAGTTACACATGGCATGAGAGTGGAGGGACCGCTGCAAATCAGAGGTTTCATCACTTTTTGTCATATCAGTTGACATGTACAATGTTGACACGTTTTCACCACATTTCTAAACATAACACTGGACACGACACGCGATAAAAGCATCTTTTTCATGTTAAAAGGAGTTTTTATCCTAACCATCTCCGACAGCGACGTGACATTTCTATTTTAGGAATAGTTTTTATTTCCACAATGTCGCAGCAAAACAACATCAAATACTACAATGACAATGATCACTTCAGGTTAGTGTTGTCACGATACAAAAATTTCGGTACCAATCTTTACAGAATTTTTTAAATGTCTGTTTCCCGCTAACATTTAAGCGCTTTAAACTAGGGCTGCACGATATTGGAAAAATCTGACGTTGCGATATGTTGTTTTTCTGTGATATACAGTGTGCATCGGAAAGTATTTATAGCACTTCACTTTTTCCACATTTTTTTATGTTACAGCCTTATTCCAAAATGGATTAAATTAAATTATTTCCTCAAAATTCTACACACAATACCCCATAATGACAATATGAAAAAAGATTTTTTGAAATTGTTGCAAATTTATTACACATGCACATGTACATAAGTATTCACAGCCTTTGCCATGAAGCTCTAAATTGAGCTCAGGTACATTCTGTTTCCACTGATCATTCTTGAGATGTTTCATCAGCTTAATTGGAGTTCACCTGTGGTAAATTCAGTTGATTGGACATGATTTGAAAAGGCATACACCTGTCTATATAAGGTCCCAGGGTTGACAGTGCATGTCAAAGCACAAACCAAGCATGAAGACAAAGGAATTGTCTGTAGACCTCTGAGACAGGATTGTCTTGAGGCACAAGGTTGGGGAAGTTTACAGAAAATTTCTGCTGCTCTGAAAGTTCCAATGAGCACAGTGGCCTCCATCATCCGGAAGTGAAAGATGTTTGGAACCACCAGGACTCTTCCTAGATCTGGCTGGCCATCTAAGCTGAGTGATCGGGGGAGAAGGGCCTTAGTCAGGGAGGTGATCAATAACCTGATGGTCACTCTGTCTGAGCTCCAGCGTTCTTCTGTGGAGAGAGGAGAACCTTACAGAAGGACAACCATCTGTGCAGCAATCCACCAATCGTTCCTGTATGGTAGAGTGGCCAGACGAAAGCCAGTCCTTAATAAAGGGCACATAGCAGCCCACCTGGAATTTGCCAAAAGGCATCTGAAACAAAATTCTCTGGTCTGATGAGACTAAAATTGATTGGAGTGAATGCCAGGCGTTACGTTTGGAGAAAACCAGGCACCGCTCAACACCAGATTAATGCCATCCCTACAGTGAAGCATGGTGGTGGAAGCATCATGCTGTGGGGATGTTTTTCAGCAGCAGGAACTGGAAGACTAGTCATGATAGAGGGAAAGATGAATGCAGCAATGTACAGAGACATCCTGAATGAAAACCTGCTTCAAAGTGCTCTTGACCTCAGACTGGGGCGACGGTTCATCTTCCAGCAGGACAATGACCCAAAGCACACCGCCAAAATATCAATGGAGTTTCTTCACAACAACTCGGTGAATGTCCTTGAGTGGCCCAGCCAGAGCCCAGACCTAAATCCTATTGAACATCTCTGGAGAGATCTGAAAATGGCTGTACACCGTCGCTTCCCATCCAACCTGATAGAGCTTGAGAGGTACTGCAAAGAGGAATGGGCAAAAATTCCCAAAGACAGGTGTGCCAAGCTTGTGGTATCATATTCAAAAAGACTGTAATTGCTGCCGAAGGTGCATCAACAAAGTATTGAGCAAAGGCTGTGAATACTTATGTACATGTGATTTTTCAGGTTTTTTATTTTCAATAAATTTGCAACAATTTAAAAAAATATTTTTTCACATTGTCATTATGAGGTATTGTGTGTAGAATTTTGAGGAAATAAATGAATTTAATCCACTTTGGAATAAGGCGGTAACATAAAAAAATGTGGAAAAAGTGAAGCGCTATGAATACTTTCCGGATGCACTGTATATTGCAATATGAATACAGTTTCATCAGATGGCTTGAATAGCTCTATTTGGGGAAAAAATCATGAATTTAGATTGATTGGGGTGTTTTTTTTAAGGTGTGAATCACGTATAAAATAATAAACAAATGGCTTGTAAGAATAATTACAATAGAGCAAAGAAAAAAGTAAAAGAAACAGTGCTTTATGGTTTTCCGGAGAGTCAAACAGTATTCAGATACAGAAAATGAATAATGAAATGTAAAATAAAACTGTACAGTCTTCATTGTATTAATAATTTGGTAAATTATTATTCATAAAAGTTACAAATGTTGTACGTTATTGTGCCTGAATGCTTTAAACTCTCTTGAAATGCCTTTAAAACACTTGCAAATGATAAAGCTTTACTCTGTTATGGTTATACGTTGCAATGACCCCACAGATCTCATGTATTCTCAATTGTTGATCAACTATAATCCCAACTCAACATTGCATATCCTGCGATGTGACTATTGTGGACACACACATTGCGATATCGATGCTGAAACGATATATTAAACATATATCAGCTGTAGATAAAAAAGCAAGAAAGCAGCTCAGATATTGAAAATAAAATAATTCGCAAACGGTTTGAAAATGAAAGTCAGAAATGTGACTCAATGCAAACCAACTACATCAGTCACTAAGCCTATGTACTTTTAATATTGTGAAATTAAATATGTATTAATTAGATTATAACATTTACCATTTCGGGAGTGCAGTGGCTGATATTTACTGTACATGAATGAATGATATTTAAATGTTTCTGCAGACAGCCAAATTGCTTGTAGCTGGAATTTTGTCGCATGTAGTAGTTAGGACACGGTGTAATAGTTTTAATGACTACAAAATTTTTAATTACTTTAGTTTTTAAATTAATAAAAATTTTAATAACTCAAAATGAACTCCTTTTGTCTTTGCCATGATGACAGAACATAATATTTTACTAGGTATTTTGTAAGATACTGGTATTCAGCTTAAAGTGACATTTAAAGGCTTAACTAGGTTAACTAGGCAGGTTAGATTAATTAGGCAAGTCATTGGACATCAGTGTTTCTGTAGCCAATCGAAATCAAATATTTTGTAAGGGGGCTAATAATATTGACCTTAAATATTGTTTTAAAAAAAATTTAAGTGCTTTTATTCCAGCCAAACAAAAAGAAAAAATACTTTCTCCAGAAGAAAAAATTCCTTGCTTTGTTAAAAATCACTTGGGAAATATTTGAACAAGAATCAAAATTTCACCGGAGGGCTAATCATTTTCCCCTTAACTGTATACCGCGACTGTGTAAAATTGCATACTGTCTATAACTTTTGAAAGAAAGTATTATGAGGTATATTGAGTGCACACAGTATGCTAATTTGATGCATTCATGTATTATTCAGATGATGTACCACCTTTCACAAAATGTCAACGTACCCATAATGCGGTTGCTTGACTTTATCTTCCATTTGTGGTGTGGCAAATGAAAGAGAAGCAAGTTTAAGCTATGATTTTTGTTTGATCCTTTTTTTCATTATTTGAGAGAAAAGTGAACACACTTTCAAGCAAAATTGGTTTAAAATGCAAAACAGCTATTTTTATTTTCAAAGCAATAACTAGACTACACTCGCTGAATTAATTGAGGTCATGTGACTACAGTACAGCATCCTACAGTTTAAACTGATCACAGATGCATCCCTTATTAAAATTTTGTGCTGTTTAAAAGTTTGATGTTGGTGTGTTTTGTTATTATTATTATTATTGTTATTATTACTTTTAAAATAATAATATAATTGTTAATATACAGTAATCAACATTTGAAGTGGATCAGCACCATTCATCAAAGTTTAAAAAACTATTCAACAATACTATTCTTGCCTTAGGACAATAAATATTTTATACACTTCAAATGTTGACTGCTATATATTATTATAAAAGAAAATGACCCATTTTATTCATGAAGTACACATTAAACTGATCAAAAGGATCAAGACATTTACACTTCCTATTCATGAAAGAATATGATAGAGCACAACATTATATAATTTATAATAATAATAAAACGAGCATATTAGAAAGAAATCAGCATTACTGAAGGATCATGACACCAAAAAATGCAAAGCAATGCTGACAAAAATGCAAAGCAATGCTGACAATTGGGTCAATTACGTTTTTCATAATTATAAGCACATTTGAACTTCTCACAAAAATTTTCTGCCTAATTCAAAACACACACATGATTTTTTCTTTAACACGTTCTTCTGTCAGTGAATTTGGAGTATTCTAAATGAGTAAGTTGCATAATACACACCCAAACCACCTCCGTATAAGGGTTTTCCACAAAACGGCACTTGTCCAGAGCAAATTATAAGAAGACAAATTATGAATTAAGAAAAGACAATTATGGCACTGAAACAAAAGAAAAATAACTTTAACAATAATTAAGGTTTTGATGTTGAATGTGATACACGCTTTCAGTTCTCAAAACGTGAGGTAAAACACACTGCATCTTTGTTAACTTTAGAAAAGATGCAACCACTGTATCAGCGGACTTGATGCTCCGGCGCACAGATTATTGCACACAGTTGACTTTTTCCAACTGCAGGCGCACAGAGCGCACTGTCAAAACGCAAGACTAGGGGGTATCAAAATTAATTGTTTCTTTGATGCACCGCGATGCAGACATAGACAATTCGGTATCGGTTCAGTAATAGATCCTAACCGGTTATTATCTCATATAGGCTATATTGGTAGATTACTATGGCAAGAGAGGTGAGCACGAGTAATTGAAACACTCCAACTACTTAAAAACACAGAAACTTTGCACAATTCACTGCGTGTGGATTTGCTGGACTCTCTTTCACTGACACTGAAGTTACAACAGAAGCCCCTATTTCTCTGATATGGAGAAAATGAAAGCTGTAAACTCCATTTTTCTCTCTCACACACTGTGGACCTTTGACATGCTGTCGTGAGGTAACATTTCCTTTCCTCTCAGCTGTTACAGCGATATTTGTGGATCCAGACTCGAGCGTATCTGTAGAGTGAGTTTTCTCCACCGCGTCTGTCATGGATCAGCTGTGATCGCCACTGCCGTTTATCAGTGTCACTCATCGGTGAACAGTGCCAGAGCGTTACAGCCAATCGCAGCCTTTTTTGTTGAGCACGTGATCATTCATAGCCGTTTAAAAACTCACTCAACAACGCTTAAAAAGCAAGCAGGATAATATTTACGTTTGTCTATTTGCTCTAAATGCTCATGTTGTTCTGTGCATGTCCTTGAGTTTTGTTTGATACATTCAAAAAGAGTGTTTCAGCAGGTAAAATTAAAGGTACAGTTCATATATCTGACTGCTTGTATTAAAAGACAATATTGTATTACAAATAATATATAAATATTAATATATTTATCAAATTTAATACAAGAATTCTTGTGCTGTGAAGTAAAATATAAAATTATGCATGGAAAGCATCGTCAATGCACCGAGACATCGAACTGAACTGAATCGATGGCATGATAATTGTAACCGAACCAAACTGTTCAGTGTAGGTTCACACCTCTACACAAGACGCAGCAGGCACATAAACAGCGCGCAAAACACTTGATGCCAATCAAAAAACTGTTTTTAAAAAGATGCCTCTTGCCACAAAAAAACGCATTTGGTGTGATCAGGGCCTTAACAGCCATTCATCAGTCGCAAGAAATGTATTTGTCCACTATCTAAAATCATAGTCACAGTTGCCATGGCTACAAACACAAAGTGAGACACAATAATTATCATGTATATAAGGATAGAGCAGGTGATTGTTGTCTGGACCTCTAATTATATACTGTAATATCAATCTTTTGTCTAGTTACTTTTCATTCATTGTGTAAATCAGTGGTCCTCAACCACTTCAATTGGTACTGGGCCGCACAAGACACACACAGTTGAATGAATGCGAGCGCACCGCGAGTCACATGACAAGAACTGACAGATCAGCTTTAGCTTGTATGGAATATACACATTTCCGTAGACTAATTATCTCAGGGGGCATCACGGTGGCGCAGTGGGTAGCATGATCGCCTCACAGCAAGAAGGTCGCTGGTTTGAGCCTTGGCTGGGTCAGTATAGGTGAATTGGGTAAGCTAAATTGTCCGTAGTGTATGTGTGTGAATGAGTGTGTATGGATGTTTCCCAGTACTGGAAGGGCATCCGCTGCGTAAAACGTGCTGGATAAGTTGGCGGTTCATTCCGCTGTGGTGACCCCAGATTAATAAAGGGACTAAGCCGAAAAGAAAATGAATGAAAGAATGAATAATTATCTCAGACAAACACAGAACACCCAAACACTGCAGTGCTTTGTAATTTTGTATCAGAGCTGCAGCAATGTTTTGTCAGCTTGTCATCCTCTGAGAAAACGGTTGATGGTCGGCTAGCCTTGCAACCCCCCACCCCCGGTCTATAGTAAAATTGTTAAGCGTTGACTGGTCCGCAGTGATAAAAGGTTGGGGATCACTGCTGTAAATAGCATATCTAATTATATGTAGGGTTCTTTATACATACATGATTATTGTGTACATGTGGTATAAGTTGTTCATTTAGATTAAATTAGATTAGATTAAATTTTAGTACAAAACTTTTGGAGTATCCTTATTTATTTGTGAGAGCCATTGTTTTTACTGCAGTTAAATTTAGTCTTGTAACATTTGCATGTGTGTGTTTTTTTTTTTTTTAGGTCAGGTGATTGATGTGGAACAGGGCATCAAATGTGAAAATCTGCCCATAATAACTCCTACAGGAGACGTGGTGGTTTCCAGCCTGAACATGCAGGTAAATTTCCCTTCTTTAAACCATCCTTGAGTCATTTTAATATATAATCAAATTTCACCAGTGGAGAATTGGCATGCGGGTGTAGTAGGCATTGCATACTTGTTACATCCAACTAAAACCACTCTCCATTTTCCAGCTAAGGAGCCTGTATATTAAATTATTTGGTAGTGTGTGCTGCAATATCTCGCGCTCATGCAGAGTAAACGAGTCGGTGGTCTGATGCAACATGCTGTTCTTTGGCTGATTTATGTGCATATGAAGTGCGAACATGTCAAAGTGGCTGTTATCTGTTCTTATTTCCCTGGCAAAGTTCTCGAGCACTTGACTGATAATACAGCTTTGCTAATCGCTGTATGACCTTTGACAGTTTAAAGCAGGATTAGGTAGAGATGTATTATGAAACCCTGCAGAGAAATTGTGTTTATGCATTATGCATTTTTCTCGTTCGATTTATAGTGTCGATTTTTTTTAAAACTTGCGTTACCTGTTATCTTACATTAGCTTATCTTTATGGAATATTTGAATGAGTTTTTTCCACCTGTGCTTTGGTGAGAGATATAGTCAATTATTGTGTATGACTCTAAACTCATGTTGGCGGGATTTCAAGCCGTAAATTTGAAAGCTAGCAAGATAAGTGCTGGGAAGTATTATTGGAGATTTTCCTTTGATATGTTCTCCGCTCCGCTGTTTATTATGCACATGTTTTAGATAAAGCCTTCGGAGGAGATACTGTATATCGATTGTTGATGGACATAAACATGTGAGTGTTTGTTTAACGTCAATTTTAAGTTAATATTTAAGAAACCTCTATATTTGATGCTTTTAACAGTTTTGTAGACCTGTGTATATTCTCATTGCACAATATGAATATTAATATATTATATTAATGCTAAATTTGGTCTCTCTTTTGTGTGTAAACCTGTATTTCAACATCTTTTCTCACATTTTTTTTTTTGTACTTAAATGTTTTCTTCAGTTAGGATAACTAAAAAGAGATGCACGACAAAAGCTTCTAATGCATTGCATAATGCATAAATTTGAATATTATTATAACTATATATTAAAAATAATCACTAAAATAAATTAAGATCATAGTTCAAAAATGAGTACACCAAAATTAATATGTTGGGGGAAAATATCAAAGAAAATTGTAATAAACAGGAAAAATCAAGAGAAACTTAAAAAATATATCAAGTTTAGTTGATTTTTTTTTTATAGTTTTTTTTAGTTTTTTGCAAGAACTTGTTTGAATTTAAATGTATTATCTTTCTATTCCTAAAGATGTTAGCTGACCAAACTCTTATTTTAATGGATATAACTGTTTAATAAAACGGTTTTGTTTAAATGCTACATGCTAAATAGGGCTGCACGATTCTGGTTAAAAATTTTCTTTTGCTTAAAATCAAGATCATGATTTTCTCACGATTCTGTAGATGTAAAATAAAGGTTAATATGAATAGACTATTATTATTGTTGATTCTTAAACATATGGTATACAACAATAATAATATTAGGCCTATGTGTAGGTCTACTGTTGATTAAAATGCTCAATTTTGTATTGACTTGGAACGGTGGACTTGACTAGACTTTAAATTTGTCCTGGTTATTAATGCACTGTAAAGTGATTATATCAGAAAACAACTATTCATAATTCTAAAGTTGAATTATTATGTTTGAGACATATGCTTGTCATTTGTCATTAACACCATTTTCACACCATTTTCACTGGTAAAATGAAACATTTGTCATTATCAGATTCCCTCATGCATTATATTCAACATTATATAGACTAGAGTAGTTATAGTGACACTGTTAAACATTTATTTTCATGCACAACACTCTGTGTTCGCTTTGAAAGACAAAAAACAAATCAAATGCTTGTTGTGATCATAACTTTAAAATGCGATATGATCATTTAAATGATGTGCGCGCATTCGGTTTCACTTTCTATGCCTATGCAGGTTCTGTTCACTAAAGTAGACATCATTCGTGGGTACGCGCGCGTCCTCTCTGTAGTAAACAAACAGCTCACGTGTGATTTCACAGCCGCGAATACATCATTACATTAAGACAGAAATTACATTTTTGGGTGAATTATACCTTATAAATACAGTATGTGACTCTTTCAACACCATTTGGAGGTGTCCACATTGCTGAGTAACGTATATAAAACAACGTGAAGACTTGTGATTGTATTTATGCTTCTCCCGTACTTGAAATTATAATTGGCTGAATCGTAGAGATGCTGGATTAAGATCGTGTAGGGGGTCGAATCGAGTTCGTGATCTTTTTCCGATTAATCGTGCTGCCCTAATGCTAAAAGCTATTGGCTATATTCACTAGGGCTACACAATATATCATTTCAGCATTGATATTGGAGTGTTCGAATCTGCAATAGTCTCATACCAGGATCTGCAATGTTGAGGTGGGATTATAATAACCAGG
>CAIGQV010017835.1:25870115-25890709 GCA_903798115.1 Danio jaintianensis | reverse complement strand
ACCAGGAATCACAGTTTGGAATGTGATTTGTGGAGTCATTGCAAAGTTTATCCCTATGTTACAGCGAATTCCTTGTTGGTTTCGCTGTCCCCAGCAGTTATTGTTTTTAGACGCAGGACACTTGCTTGAATTTACGTGCCGGTATAGGATTCTGACGGTATGATAACCTTGGATAAAAATATCACGGTTTCACGGTATTGCGATTACTGCTCTAAAATATGTTCTTATTAAATGTCTGGGTAAAAAACTAAAACTTTTTTCCCCATTGAACACAATATATTTTATTTTAAGAAACATTTAAAATATTTTGGAACAGTAGAGATTTCAGGCTAAATAAATCAAATGAATCATTGATTCCGCTGTCTTCATTTGTTTCAAAAACACAGATTTCTTTACAATTTAAAATGGCATCTTTGAATATCTTTTGTGCTGGAGATACTGTTGTCTTAAAAAACAAAACAAAAAAAACGTAAATAAAAAATCTTACACATACCTTTGGAACGGTATAGCAGAAAATGTTGGCGGTTTTAAAACCTTGACATTTCCAAACCGCGGTATACCTTGAAACCCGTTATCATTCCATGCCTACCTTTGACTAAGATATCAAGCCAATTTAAACCAAGAAATTGTAAAGTTTATAGATTTAAGAAATATTAAAATTATTATTTTTATTTTTTTTTACAATGAAGACAATACGGTGTTGTTTTACATTTGATTAATATTGAATTTCTGTTCTTCAATGCTGTTAGACTCCACAGAAAACCATAAAACACAAAACTATACATTTTTATCTGTGATAATGTATTCATCTACGCTTTCAAATTGTTTATTATGTTTTATGCAGATGTGTGAATTCTTTCCAAGTACAATTGTTTAGGTCATCCTTTTGTGAAATTATATTCATATCTCAATACATATTACAGAAAAACTAAATATATCAATGTCAGTTTTTTAAATATTGTGCTGCCCTAATATTCACTGATAAATGGATATATTATATATATATATATATATATATATATATAGAGAGAGAGAGAGAGAGAGAGAGAGAGAGAGAAAGATTGAACATTTGATATAGAATTTACATAGAAATAACGAAGTGACATTGCATTCAGAATAATCTGGCACCATTAAAGGAGACCTATTATGCAAAAATCACTTTTATTAGGCTGTTTAAACACAGTTGCGTGGCAACAGTCTATGAATATAGCCAGCTTCTAATGGTAAAAATGTATTAATTTAAAGAAAATACTTTGCAGAAACACTTTGATTGGCATTCTCTTTTGTATGTGTCATCAGAGGGGGAAAGTCCCGCCCATTAGTGACGATCTCTCTCTCATTAGCATATCACGTTAGTCTTGTTTTTGAATCTGCCACTATGCTGACACATAGGCATTTGTAGCTCCGGCCTCTTTTGAAAAAGGCACAATCTCATTTGAATTTAAAGCGACAGCCACGAAAATGGCACAATTGGGATCAAAGCCTAAAAGGGGCAGTTTCAAAGAGTTATAAAACATTATTTATGGGGTATGTTGAGCTGAAACTTTACATACACACTGTAGGGACATCAGAGATTTATTTTAAATCTTGTAAAAACGAGCATAATAGGTCCCCTTTAATACTAAAGTGAGTGAGTGAAGAAAAAAATGTATTTGTGCATCCACCTGTTGTGAATCCGAGGGAAGTTTCACATTAGTATGCGATTTATACTCACTTTTAGATTTTTGCTGGTTTAATAATCTATTTTACTAAGACTTTAACAATGATATGAGTCTCAGATGTGCTTAGTTGTGAATGCTGTGCGTGCTTTCAGCACCAACCCTCTCTGAAACACATTTCTTAGGTCTGGATTGAGTGTCTGCTCCCTTATGATTAATTCATGTTTCCTGCTAAATTCTGAGAAATGGGTCATGAGTAGCGCAGCGTGACCCCCTCTGGTTTGCCCCGGACAATGTGCTGATTATATTCCGCTCGCCTGTTGCTGTGCTCTTAGGGTTTTCACAACAGCGCCTCGATTTGCAGGGGCGGCGTGGTGCTAATACCCTCTCATGACCCTGATGTCGCAGTCATGCGGTGCACTCATGACACAATGCACTTTACCCAGACTGCTTTCTCTCAGAGTTTTTGCAGCCAAAAACAGACCTGGAGGAGGAAAGAAAGGATGTGATAGATACATAAATTAATACCTTTCATAAATACCAAATAGAATAGATTTTGGAATATTAAGCCCAAAGTACTCCTCTTTTAAAAAAAAATATTTTCTTTATTTGATAGAGTGCGCAATAGAAAGATTATCTTCGTCCACTGTTTGTGCTTTTTTCATTCAAAGTTATGAGCAGCAACATCTCCTTGTATAAAAATAGAGTTTGCACTTTCAGTTAAAGATTCTACTGAAGAAAAAGTCCTGTATCTTGCATGGCCTCAGGGTGATTAAATTAATAGCAGATTTACATTTTCAGGTGAAATAACCCACTCCCTTCTGGAATGTTAGTTCTTTTAACATTTTTATTGCTCTGATTTAAAACTTAGTAGAAACATTAAGTGAATGGATTAAATAATACTAATAAAGTTTCAGCACAAAGATGAGTAGTTCTATTATATTCAATTGGTCAAAAGTTGTAAAAACAATATGCACATACTGTTCTTATGACAAAATTTGCATCAAGTGCACTGTACGAATACCCTAGTGTATACACTTAAAATATACTTAAATGGGCGGCACGGTGGCGCAGTGGGTAGTGCTGTCGCCTCACAGCAAGAAGGTCGCTGGTTCGAGCCTCGGCTGGTTCAGTTGGCATTTCTGTGTGGAGTTTGCATGTTCTCCCCGTGTTCGCGTGGGTTTCCTCTGGGTGCTCCAGTTTCCCCCACAAGTCCAAAGACATGCTGTATAGGTGAATTGGGTAAACTAAAATTGGCCGTAGTGTATGTTTGTGAAAATGAGTGTATGGGTTGCAGCTGGAAGGGCAATCGCTGGATAAAACATATGCTGGATAAGTTGGCGGTTCATTCCGCTGTGGCGACCCCTGATTAATAAAGGGACAAAGCCGAAAAGAAAATGGATAGATGGATGGTTATACTTAAAAGTGCTACTCAAAACACTTTTTCTGTGACATCCATACCTGCCTAAAATGCTTCCACAAATGTCTGTCACAATTTATTAGCTTAATATTATTTTAACCAAAAGCATATCAAAATAAAAAGACGAGGCAATCTGTGAAATGTTTGCTTAAAGAGATAGTTCAGCCAAAAAAGAAAATTCTGTCTTCTACTTGTTCCAAACCTGTTCTTCTGTTGAACACAAAGTTGGAAAAACCGCCATTGACTTCCATGGTGTGTTTTTGTTCTTACAATGGATGCCAATGGCTGCTTTTTCAACATTCTTCGGAACATCTTGTTTTGTGTTCAGCAGAAGAAAGAAATCCATAAACGTTTACAACCATTTGCATAATTTTTGGGTGAACTGTTCCTTTAAGTCAGAATCTTTGTGGTCATCCACATCGACTCAAAGTGTAAGGCAGCTGTTTCTGTTTATAATTGATTTAGACATCTATACAATTATGGTAAGGTACAATTCCAATGTGCACAGCCAATCAGAGCTTTTCAGAAGAAGGCGGCGAAGCTCAATCAGAACATTTCTACCGTTTCTATGTCTACAGTTATTTCAATCCAGTGCTGCAATGTTAACCAATTGTAGTACCTGCAGTATAAACCTAAAATAGCTTCAAATGGCCTTTTTAAGATCGTCATCTCACTCTGTTGTTAAACCTGCACTTTCACTGCCAGACATCCTTCAAAATAGCCTGATGTCGCTTGAAATATCATTATCACGGCTTCCAGATGTTATATCCCAGATGATTCACATTGGTTTGGTGTTGTGTTGAAGGTCTTTTAATAGTAATTGACGCATTGGCAGGATGTGGAGCTGCTGTGTTTATGTGTGTCTGCTGAATGGATGGCTTTAGCTTAATGACAGAGTGCAGCAATGTATTTTTCTCGGTGTGCTGTGCTGCGGAGAGCGGCCTTTGAAAACCATCAAGCGTTTCCCATCGCAGTGGCTCCTTTTAACCCTGTGGCTTTGCTGAATTTGTAAACACATTTAGCCGTTTCCCGTGGTTTGCCCCCGTGTGCATCTTTTTCTCTGTCTCTGCGGGGGTGTTATGGGATCCGCTGCATGTATGTTCAAGTGTCTTTAGTAATGTTGGGTTTTTTTCTTCATCTAGGTTGATGAAGGAATGCATCTGCTGATCACGGGACCAAATGGTTGTGGAAAAAGCTCTCTGTTCAGGATCCTAAGTGGACTCTGGCCCGTCTACAGCGGGGTGCTCTACAAACCCTCACCCGATCACATGTTTTACATACCTCAAAGGTACTAGCGCTACATATAGACTGCATGCTTTGACCTGAAATGTATGCATTGAAGGGGACTTATTATGCAAAAATCACTTTATAAGGGGTTGTGTGGCAACAGTGTGTGAATATAGCCAGCCTCTATTGGTAAAAATTTATTAATTCTATTTTTTATAATCACACTTCATAAAAACAGTCAGCAGAAACATTTTGATTGACATTCTCCCTTTCTACATGTCATCAGAGGGGGAAAGCCCCGCCCATTAGCCACAATCTCTCCCTTATTACCTTAAACAGCCCTGAGTGAGAAGCAGCCGTCCACCATTATAATTCTGGAGTTTTAGGATGCATAAATGAACACCGTAGTCTCCATTATAGACTACCTTATTCTGAGATACTTCTTTTGCCATTTTACAGATAACGTTTATCCTGTTTTGAATCTGTCCCTTTGCTGATGCATGGGCATTCGTAGCTCCGCCCTCTTTTGAAAAGCGAAATTTGAATTTAAAGCGACAGTCTCCAAAGATTGAGATTGACAGGCGGATCGGTGCAGCGGCAGCAGTAATGCGGTTGATGTATCGGTCCGTTGTGGTAAAGAAGGAGCTGAGCCGAAAGGCAAAGCTCTCGATTTACCGGTCAGTCTACGTTCCTACTCTCAACTATGGTCATGAGCTTTGGGTCATGACTGAAAGGACAAGATCTCGGATACAAGCGGCCGAAATTAGTTTTCTTCGCAGGGTGGCAGGGCGCACCCTTATAGATAGGGTGAGGAGCTCTGTCACTCGGAAGGAGCTCGGAGTAGAGCCGCTGCTCCTCCACATCGAGAGAAGTCAGCTGAGGTGGCTCAGGCATCTGTTTCAGATGCCTCCTGGACGCCTACCTAGGGAGGTGTTTCAGGCATGTCCCACCGGGAGGAGGCCTCGGGCAAGACCCAGGACACGCTGGAGGGTCTATGTCTCTCGGCTGGCCTGGAAACGCCTCTGTCTGATCACCCCGGATGAGTTGGAGGAAGTGTTTAAGGAGAAGGAAGTCTGGGGTTCTCTCCTGAGACTGCTGCCCCTGCGACCCAGCCCCGAAAAAACAGATGAAAATGAATGAATGAATAAGTCTCCAAAAGGGCACAATTTAGATCAAAGCCTAATAGGGGCAGTTTCAAAGAGTTATAAAGCATTATTTGTGGGGTATTTTGAGCTGAAACTTCACATACACACTCTAGGGACATCAGAGACTTATTTTATTTGTTGTAAAATGGGGCATAATAGATCCCTTTAATAGTATGTACTAAATTGGTAACTTTTTTTTCTCCATTGAAGTTTTGGTTTAAAAATGTAACCAAATTAATATAGTTGAATATACTTGAAAATTTTTGGGAAAATAGGAATTATGGGGCTATGTATTATAATCTAATTTAATTCATAAATATCCTTCAATCTCTACAACTCTATATGAAATATATAGAGTTAAAGATAAAATTATTAGCCTTCCTGTGATATTTTAATTAATTTTCAAATATTTTCCAAGCGATGTTTAACAGACATTTAAGGACATTTTCACAGTATTTCCTTATTAGGATTTATTTTTTCTTTGGCTTGAATAAAAGCGGTAAAAAAAGAATTTTTTTCAAAACACAAACCACTGTTGTCGTCCAATGATTGCCTTATTAACATAACTTGCCTAGTTAAGCTAGTTAATCTGGTTTAAATCAGACTTTAATCTGTAGTATCTTGGAATAAACAGCGCGAAAAATAAGTATTGAACACATCACCATTTTTCTCAGAAAACATATTTCTAAAGGTGCCGTTGACTTTTCACTGGAGAAATCCATATATGCAAAGAAAACTAAACTAATCAGTTTACAAATGAAGGTATGTGTAATGAAATTAAATGACACAGGGAAAAAGTATTGAACACATGAAGAAAGGGAGGTGTAGAAAAGCAGTAAAAGCCCAGACAGCAGCTGAAATCTCTTAGAAGTTATTCAGCAACCCTCTGCCTTTCCTCGTTGTAAATTAATATTCGCTGCTTCAGTCCAACATCTACATTAGCAGGATGATGAAGATGAAACCAGGGTGGACATTTCAGCAAGACAATGATCCAAAACACAGCCAAGGAAACTCTCGAATGCTTTCAGAGAAAGAAAATCAAGCTGCAGAATGGCCCAGCCAATCACCTGACTTTAATCTAATAGAAATATCAAAATAAAGATCAGATTTGATAGAGGAGACCCACAGAACCATCAAGATTTTTACAATCTGTTGAAGTCAGACTCACACCTGAGCAATGCTTGTGACTTCAATCTCCATATGAGAGGCGTGTTTAAGCTGCCATCACCATAAAAGCCTTTTATATAAAGTATTAAATACATTTCAGTAGTTCAGTAATTTCTCCTTGTGTCATTCCATTGTTATTACTATGTTTGTATTGTTTGGGTTTTTACCAAAATCTGGCTCAATTCCATGTCAACAGCTCCTTCACAAATATTATTCCCAGGAAAAAACATGACATGTTCAATACTTACTTTCCCCGCTGTAACTAGTAAAATACATAATATTTTAGTAGTTATATTGCAAGATACTATTCAAGACAAAAGAAAATCGTTATTAGAAATTAGTTATTAAACTTCTTAATTTTTTTATTTTGTTTTATTTAGATCATGTATAAAAAAATATTTATTTTATTTTATTATTAATTTATTTTACTGTTATTTTAAATATTTTAGCTAAAAACTACATTAACAAAGTAAAAAAAATAGTTGGAAATTTTCAACAATAATAATTAGTTGGGCAGATATTGTAATTCCCATAACATTTTGTAATTTGAAAATATAATTTTATATAATTTTGAGCAAATTTTTGAGGAAAAAACTAAAGGAAATATTGAAATTTCCCCCCCCAAAAAAAGAATTACATTCAAATAATATCAGTGAGAAAGCATGAACATAATTACAAAACAAACCGATTTGTCACCCATGCACGTTTGCCATGTTTTTTGTCTTGGCATTCTAATTTGTGGCAACCTAATCTTAATCTTGCATACAGAATAAATTACGGTGTACACCAATAATTAGCATAAGATCGTAGAAGGCTATTGTTTCCTCTTTGTTCAGGTTCAGAGCCCAGCAATGGGACTCAGTTTGCTAGATTTTGTTTAAGAATTAAGATCAATTAGAAGGCAGAGACGTGGGTGTGCGTGCATGTGTTTATTTCCATTTCCCTCGCCGTGCCAGGTTAATTAGCGCTGATGAGTGTGCTGATTAAAAAGAGGCGCACAATCCAAAAGCAGTCAGCACATATGGTGCTCCTGTGACTGCCTTACATAGCGGCTTCATTACAAACACAACAGGAGTACAGCAGCGCTTCGCGTTCATGATCACACAACGGGACGTGTCCAACGCCATTTACAACCAGCAGCTGCTTGTCATTTGGCCCACTTGCAGTTCACTGATATATCACGACTGTTAAAGAGGAAAAAAAATAATAAGAAGACTTGGAACTGGTTTTTAGAGGAGGATTTTTAAGAAGACTACATATTAAAATTTAAAGTGCTGCTCAGCATATATGAGTACACCCTTCACAAACCTATCTTTTTAAATTTATATTTTCTATAAGATGCTATTATATTTGTGTTTATACAACAGTTCTGTCTGGTTCTCGAATCTGATTGGCTGATAGCTGTGCGATATTCTGCAATAACAGCACTCTTGCAGCCTCTTCACTCTTGTGTATTACTCCGACTACATAGAGTGACAGCAGATCAATAGACTCACTACAGTTTGACAAATATTGCAGCTGTTGGACAACATAATGTACTTTTGAGGCTTTTTTAGGCAAGAATGTAGTTGTTTAGATTGCAACTATGCAGTTAATTTATAAGGACAGTGCCTATTTTAGATATTTATAATTTCGGAGATCGGCGGCCATCAGCCTGTCATACTGAGCAGAGCAAAGACGGTTGTGCCACAAGATGGCGACAGAGACCGCATAATAAGTCTTTAGGGGAGAAAAACTCAGTGTTTTCTTTTCATATTTCAAACTACAGCTGATCAAATCATTCTAAAACAGGTAAGTGACATTCTAAGTCGATCTCTCTCTTTTGTATGTTGTAGTGCTGTATTTATACCTTAGTAATCTGCTAGTGTTTGCTTTGCTTTGGCTTTTTCTGGGTTAATTATTGTGATCTCCCGATTGCAATAGAGAAATACTGGGAAATCTCTGTAGACTGATGGCATTTCATACTGTTCAGCCTTATAATCTTAAAATGTGAGCAAAAATCACCTGTTTTGTCATCACTTTAGATATTACGCTAGAGAATCATTCAAATACTAGCTCTAAAGTGACGTGTTTTTAAGCAATGGTTTCTGCTGTTCTGACGTCAGCTGCAGATGTGAATGAATGGCAGAAGAAAGTAGTTCCTCGTACAAAAGGATTTTTATACTCTCCGCGTTTGATTTTCTTTTTTATATACACGATTATGTCTTCGAACTGTTGTATAAACGCAATATCACACTCGTAGCAGATATCACTAAGGCATGCACCAACACACGCCTCCCACCAGTGCCGATATGCAGCCATATCGCACTGCTACTCGTGTAATATTGCTTATATATACATTAGCCAATTGAGTTGAAATTTTGTTGTTTGTAATTTTATTGTAATTGTAATTTTTCAATATTTCACTTGAATTTAAATGTATTACCTTTCTATTTCTAAAGATATTCTGTGACTAAAATATTATTTTAATGAAGATATCTGTTAAATAAGTCTGTTTTGTTCAAATGCGCCAAAATATATGACCTATATTCACTGAGAAATGGATAAAAATATTCATTTTCAAAATGATGTATGTGTATGGTGAAGTACATATAGTGAGAATTGCTTTTTTCTCCCTGTGTTTTCCCTTAATCCACTAATAATGAGATCATTAAGTTTCGTTAGTACAACGAGGACTGGATGATTAAAATACAAGGATTTAGGATTTTTATTTTGTCTCTTCAGGCCTTATATGTCGGTGGGAACGCTGCGAGATCAGGTGATTTATCCTCATTCTGTTCAGGAGACTCAGGAGAAGGGCATTACTGACCAGCAGCTAGAGGAAATCCTGCAAACTGTGAACCTCCGTTATATCCTGGAGAGAGAGGGAGGTGAGTGGCAAAAATAGAAAAAAATCAAAATGACATTTAAAGGGACAGTAGGTGATCTGCCAAAATGCTATCTGTTAGCATAATATCTTTGAAACACAGTCCCTTCCCTGCCGTCCAAAGCCACGCCTCCTGAAATTACAAATGCGCACCTTATAGATGACAGCAGACAACGCACTAGATCATGTCTTTTGCCAGTTAAAAAACTTTATAGTACTTTATAATACTACAATTCCCAACGAAAAACTGTATTATATCTAGCACGTTTGCAGTTGTGTAGCAAGCAAAACTTGTCAAAATGTGCAATATTTCATGCATGCAAGGATCGCTGGTCTCACCCTCTCACGCAATTTGTCCTAAAGCATCTATATGCTTAGTGGTTGACCGGCGGCGTGCAGGAATTACACTTATTACTAAGCCATACTTACATGCTATTTCAGACCGAATATTCAAAGTAGCATGGTAAACAATATAGGGAGTGCGTCACAGGTTGTCATTGTTCAAAAATTACTTCACCTCAGTAAAGCAGGCTAGCTGGAAAAGCGCTATTTACTTGTGTTTTGTTGTTGAACTAAATAAAAATCTACATTATCGATGCTGTAAGAGGTCCCTTATGAAATTGAAAATAGTCACATCAATCGGAAGATTTCAGTGGCTGAACAACACTTCTGTGCATATAACCCATTCGTAACACAACACAATCTACATAAGCTTTGCGTGACTAAAATAGTTTTAAAACATAACATTACTTGTCTAAAAGAAATACTTCAGCCATGGTGTCATCCTTCCTCCAGCGTGCAAAAGTAACTCCAATATTGATTCAGGATTTTAACAAGTTTTGATTCAGCGTTTGTTTTTATCGCTGTCACTCTCTCTCTTGTGTGCACATGTCATGAACGTTGTGTGCGTGTACGCAAATGGCGGATCTGCTTGAACGGGTGCACAGATGTACAAATCTACATTTGTTGACAGACAGTTTGGGCTACTTCTCAGAATTATGGGAATTGTCGCCCCGACAAATTTTAATCGGATGAACATTTTTTAGTTTTATGCCTTACCCAGAATATAAAAATACATATAAATACATTTAGATCGTTTACTTTATTCATTACTATTGGAATGTGAAGAGACTTTCAACCAGCACAACAAAACATGTTTCTGAAGACAATCACCTACTGCACCTTTAATTGATATTTTGGGGCTGCACTGTGATTCTTGGAGTATTTTAATACGTCATCAAATGACTTTTGTATTCTTTTTTTCATGCTTTTTTGTACATGATGGCCAAAATATATGATAGTCGTTATATTTTGTTTAGAAATGAACCAAAAAAGCTATATTACACTTTTTTTTATTTGTTTGTTTGTTTATCTGTAGTGCTTGAAAATTACATTTGATCTTATTCAAAGTTTGGTGTCAGTAAAGTCATATATATTTTGTTTAAATTAATTTGATATTTAAAATTGATCAATGACACTAGATATAAGATTTATTACAAATTATTTATTGAAAATTCATATTTCATAATACTACTGTTGTTGCAATTTTTTTGATGAATTGCATCTTTCACACAATTTAATTCATGTTTATGAACGTCTGCTTTTATTTTACCGGTGTAAAAAAATTTAAATTGTTAAAAAATAAAAATGTAAGAATTATTAAAGTATTTATTTCATAATACTACTGTTTTTGCAAATGCTTTGATAAAATCTGATTTCACACAATCTGGTTAATGTTTACTATTTTACCAGTGTTACCAAAAAAATCAAGCACTGCACATTTACTGTACTTGATGTAAAGTGATGAACAAACATATTTTTTAGATCAAATATTAATAACATATAATTAATAATGCATGTTTAAATGACTTAGGAATACTAAATAGGCAAAACTGTATTAGTAATAAACAAAAATTACCATTATTATTACATAAACATTTTTTAAATATAATTAAGATGATATTTTCAGGCTGGGATGCAGTGAGCGACTGGAAGGACGTGTTGTCTGGAGGAGAGAAGCAGCGGATGGGCATGGCAAGGATGTTTTACCATAAGTACGTCACCAATACTTACATTTTGACACAGTTTTAATCCAAATTAAATAATAAATATGTGATCTTGTTAGTGTAGCAATCTGTTTTATTGACCATCTGTTTCAAATTACACACATGTTATGGAAATACCAGTTTTTCACACTAGAAACAAAAAATGCTTTTCTTACTCAGAGTTTTTTGTTTTGTTTCTAGCACAAATATCGAAATATTTCTAAATCAGGAAGCATTAAAAACAATACATAATAAATAAAATAAAATATGAACACACTTCAACATTAGTCATATATGATTCATGTTACATATTCAGCCACCTGTCAACACCAAGAAAATTTAACTAAGAAAAACAACATATAGTAAACATACATGGAAATTAAGGTTGTCGTACTCTTGTAAGACATACACATTTATCCTAATTTTAAACATCCCCAGAAATTATCCTCATTATTTATTCTTCCAAGCATACACCCGTATGATGCAATTTCAATCATCCCATTAATTCACTCTTTCATTTCTGGCATTCTGGGACACTTCCAATTACGTACAGTAAAATCATTCTAGTAGCTGTGATTCATCCAATCTTGAGAAGAATTTTTACCTATATTAGGTATCATTAGTTTGTCACCCAGAATGCATAGCCATAGCTCTACAGGTAGCTCTCATTCTTAAAATATTATATTTTTTATTATTATTTTGTTATTATTATTATTATTTTCCCCCCAGAAATAATACGTCAGAATTTTGTGTTTTTCCTTAAAGCAAAATAATCTGCCAATGGCATAAGCAAAATAATCTTGTTTTCGATTTGGAATAAGACCCAAGTGGCAGATAATTTCTGCTTTTTTTTAAGGAAAAACTCATTTAATTTTGACTTATTTCTGAAAACAAAACAATATTTTTTACTTGTCCAGAACAGGGGTTCCCAAACTTTTCAGCAAGCAACCCCAAAAATAACAATGCCAGTGACTCGCGACCCGAGGTGGTTATAAATATATAAACTTTGCACACAACGGCACACACATAGAAATAGGCCCTAGTCTATTCATCGTTTAATTTTGGAGAACGCCACTCGGAGACTATCCTCCATGTTCAGTTGTGGCCTGTATTTATTTTTAAAGGGCACCTATGATGACAATCAACTTTTTTGTGCTGTTTAGACAGAACTGTGTGTAGTTATAGTGTGTCCACAGTCATATTGGAGTGATATAAACACAACAAGACTCTTTTTTTAAATTTACTGACGTTAAAATAGGATACAAATCCCAGTGATTTTGAGGCCCACCACAACGTGACGTAGGACTGCGGTTTTCCCCGCCCACCGAATTGATTGACAGGTGCCATGTCTCCATAATAACATGTACAGTATACACATGTCCACAGAACATTTTTTTGCAAAGAAACTGAAATTAAAACATATGTTACAACTCTCTGTGATCAGCTGCTCCTTAATAATTAATTTTATAAGTTTAAAACGTTTTTAAAACAAAGCATGTTTGTAATAAAGAGAGTAAAATCGGCATGTAATTCTTAACCTATATAATCACCACGACCGCATGGTGTCAGTAAACGCGAATATGATTGTGTGTACTGCAAACGGCATTTGTGTGAGACTCATCATTTCAGAAAGGCTTGAATAAACTCCACCACAAATACATCAAATAAACTTAGTCTGTATTTTTGACTCGTGACCTTATTTCAGCTTCATCCGTGTCTGTTTCTATCACTGACGGCTGTTTATCTGACGTAACGCATTAGAAGCAGACACGAATGTGGGAACAGTGGCCGGTGAAAACCAGCTTATTTGGATTAAGCTAAATCCAAAAACAGCTACATTCTCATCAGACACCAAAATGGGCAGATTCTACATTATATAATAAATAATCTGATGGGTATTTTGAGCTGAAACCTTACACACACATTCTGGAGACCCCAAAGTCTTCTCTCACATCTTGTAAAAGGGCTAAAATAGGTGCCATGAGTGCGGTAAAGGTGTCAGAAAGTTTATCCTGGTGCCATAAAATCAATGTGCTGCATCTGATGCTATTGCTGTGTCTTCAATATAACATAATCACCCCAGGGGTCGCAAAAAAATCAAAAGGCTGATAGCGTGTTGTTTTTTTAATGTTTATTATTAACATGTTAACAATGTTACTATTAAATACTATTTTGTTCTTCAGTATGTTATGGATAAAATATGGTAATTCTAATAGTTTAATTGTCTAAAAGTCTAATAGTTTAATAAAATGAATTTGACCCCGGGGGGTCCCGACCCCCACTTTTGGAACCACTGGTCTAGAAGATGCCTCTTGATTTAAGAAATTTTAGAAACAAAACAAAAACTCCAAGTAAGAAAAGTGTTTTATTTTGAACAATGTAATCCTGAACTGACATCTGTTCCAATCCAAGTTAACACCACAATAGAACCAGGGATATAGTTAGGATATTTTCCCACCAATGATCTTTTAGTAGCTGGAGATAATGGCTAGAAACACTTCGTCTCTCTGAAAGAAACAAAATAACACTTTGAAGATGCTAAATTGTGATACATAGAATAATAATTTGCATCGTGGTTTCCTTAAAGCCACCCAAGTGATAAATATTCAATTACCGAACATTATTAGCATTTAACAGGAGATTCGGTGGGTGTTTCTGCAATCTATACAGCTCACTTTGCATTTGAAGCGAGCGGCTGCTTGAGGGGAGATTATTGTAGAAGCGCTCAGATATTTATTAATGGAAAAGAGAAAGCGGGAATATAAAAAATTAAACAATTCAACCGCCGACTGCTGCTTTTAAGTCTGTTTAAAAAAGTCCTCAAGAAGTTGTGTGTTTAAGGCTGATAACTCTGTGGTTTATCTCTAACAGGCCTCAGTACGCCCTCCTGGATGAGTGCACAAGTGCTGTGAGTATTGATGTGGAGGGCAAAATCTTTGAAGCCGCAAAGGATGCTGGGATTTCACTCCTCTCCATTACGCACCGTCCTTCTCTCTGGTGGGTTTTGAGTCATATGAAAATGAACAGCACTTCATTTATTACCAGAAAATAGGCATGTATTCCTGTTCCTGAATCATAAACATAAGATTAAAGGGGTCGTATGAAGGAAAACAGGATTTTCTGGCTGGTTTTGAAGTAGATGTTTTGATGTGCTATCTATATAGACATGCTTTTATATTCACAACACCGAAGTGCTGTCTCGGACCACCCAGACTAGTTCTTCAGCAGAGCTATGATAATGGGTTGTTAAAGGTGCTGAATAGGGTAGCATAAAATCATAAATAGGTGGCTTGCATGAAAACACCTTCGCTCTAGGCACAAAAAAAGAGTCAGGGGAATAGACTGCTTTATAATCTGTCTGAAAACCAGCCACTTTCTACTTTTGAATCATGGGATTTTGAGAACGAGCGCAAGGGTGTAAGCAACTCTTTAAGCAATTCTGAATATACAGTTGAAGTCAGAATTATTAGCCTTTCTTTGATTTTTCTTTTTTCCCAAAATTTCCCAAATGATGTTTAACAGAGTATGGAATTTTTCACAGTAATTCCTATAATATTTTTTCCTCAGGAGAAAGTCTTATTTATTTTATTTCGGCTAGAATAAAAGCAGTTTTTAATTATTTTAAGGTCAACATTATTAGCCCCTTTAAGCATTTTATTTTTTTGCATTTGTCTACAGAGGAAACCATCCTTATACAATGACTTGCCTAACTACCCTAACTTGCCTAATTAACCTAATTAGCCTAGTTAAGTATTTAAATGTCACTTTAAGTTGAATACTAGTATCTTGAAAAATATCTAGTCAAATATTATCTCCTGTCATGATGGCAAAGATAAAAGAAATCCGTTATTAGAAATGAGTTATTAAAACTATTATGTTTAGAAATGTGTTGAAGAAATCTTCTTTCCGTTAAACAGAAATTGGGAAACAAAATATACAGGAGGGCTAATAATTCTCACTTCTACTGTATATAAGATAGCTTCCCACTCAAGAAAATAATTCTTCTGTTCAGCAAGGATCCATTTGTTAACATCAGTTAATTTAACTAAAGTCAATGTAACGACAACATCAGAAGCATTTATTAATTTTAGGGGAAGTTAATGTCTTAGTTAATAGCGAATTAAATGGAGTTAATAACTAATAAAGTTTAGTTGTATTTATTTAATTAACTTTAACATACAGTATAACTATATTATGGCCATTTCTCGTTTTCTTGATTTGAACGCATGAACGTTTGCTAATGAGACAGTGTTACTTATTGTACTTTATTATCCTTTTGCAATGTACTTTGTTTGAAACATTTGTTTACTTTGAACAAGTATATACAATAAAGATATATAAAAGTATTTTTTGGTTATTTTAACTCTTTAAGTAATCTTTTTTGTAGCTTAGCTTTTGTAGTTTAGGTGATAATGCTGTATATCATGATAAAATCTTCATCAGTTAATCGTAAAAAAAATTTGATACCTGCAGAAGCCTATATCACATTTACGGAAATGCATTTTAATACCAAGTATAAATAGGACCTTTGTTCAGGATGAATGAATGAATATAATATAATATAATATAATATAATAAATAAATAAATAAATAAATAAAATAAAATAAGTATTCAACAATAATTAAAAAATAATAATAAAAACAATAATAAATAATAAATGTGAAATATGTCTCTCTCTTATCTCCTTGGAAAGCTTTCCAAAACTATGAATTGTGAATAATAATAAAATAACAATAAAAGTAAAAAAATGTCTCTTTCTGTTCTCCATAGTACTGGAAAACTTTCCAAGAATTGTGAAAATAATAAAATAAAAATATATAATAATAAAAGTAGAAATATTTCTTGTATAAAAAAATTATAAAATAAATAATAAAAAAAATAATAATGTTATTATTGTTTAAAAAATTATATATATATATATATATATATATATATGTATGTAAATAAATAAGTAAATAAATAAATACAATATTTTATTATAAAATAAATAATAATAGTTGTCAAAAATGTCTCTCTCTTCTGTCTCTCCATAGTACTGGAAAACTTTCCAAGAATTGTAAAAATAATAATAATAATAAATAAAAAACATTGTATAATAATAAGACAAATAAATTATAAAATAAATAATAAAAATAAATAAAATATTATTATTGTAAAAAATAATAAAATAAAATACAAAGTATATATTAATAAAATAAATAAATTATAAAATAAAACATTTGTAAATAAAATAAATATTTTATTATGAAATAAATAATTATTAATGTAAAATATGTGTCTCTCTTATATCCATAGTACTAGAAAACTTTCCCAAGGATTGTAAAAATAATAAAATAAAAATAAATAATAATAAATGTAAAAAAATATGTATTTCTCTTATCTCATTATTACTGGAAAACGTTCCAAAAATTCATGACAACAAGCCCACATGTGTGCAATCATTAATTTAAAGCTGAACTTCTTCTGCTCAGGAAGTACCACTCGCACCTGCTGCAGTTCGACGGCGAGGGCGGCTGGCGCTTCGAGAAGCTGGATGCCTCCACACGCATCTCCCTGCAGGACGAGAAGATCCGACTGGAGACCCAGCTCTCAGGAATCCCCAAGATGCAGCAGCGGCTGACGGAGCTGTGCCGGATTCTGGGGGAGGACAGCAGCCTGCCGACCCCTGGGGATGAGGAGGAGGATGAGGAGCAGATGGAGAGAGACGTACAGTCTTCTGGGAAAGAAAAAGACCTTATGGAGTGATTTGCAGGCAGATGACACATGTGTGTTGCAGCCCAGGTGTGAGCTGTGTATGTGTGCATACTGTATATCTGCCTACATACAGTTGAAGTCAAAATTATTTGATTTTTATATATGTTTCCCAAGTGATCAGCAAAATTCATTCCCGCCACGGCTACATTACAGCTTCTCATTCAAAACCTTCAGTTATTGCTGTTTTTTTGTTTTATAGCTGGTTATAATCGCACCAAAACATATTAAAATGTAAGTGAATTATAACAGAGCGAACTTTACTGTAATCGTAGTAGTGCTGTGTGTTTAACCCTTTAAGGTAACATGCTGACTGACTGACTGACTGACAGGGCCATGCGTGAGGCCAGCAAACACGATGCAGCTTTCAGTTATGATGAACACAGTTTCCATAATTATACTTTATTTGTAGATAATGGTCTATGGTTCTGCAAACAATGACTTTATCTTGCTGGAGTTTATGGCCGTTTCACTTTACTTCAGGACGCATCTGCAGATCTATTGGAGACAATCATAAATATTTCTAGCAAATCTAATAAATGTTGGAGACATACTCATTACATAAACGCACTAAATCGCACTTCAGCAGCGTTTATTTGAGAGCGCACAAGAAAATCTGCGCTTGAGCAGCATACATTTGAGGACTTCTTGCACGAACAGAGGAAATCGGCGTGCAAGCAAAGAGATTCGCTTGCTCGTATTACATGAATGCGATCTTGACTTGTAATACTGCGCTCACGATATTTGTCATTGAAATAACACCATAGGTAGTTGGAAGATCTGTATAAAGGCCTGCCACCACAGCTTTAAAAAAATCCTAGAGGAAACACTGCAATAACTTGCCTAATTACCCTAACTTGTCTAGTTAACCTAATTAACCTAGATAAGCCTTTAAATGTCACTTTAAGCTGAATACTAGTATCTAGAAAAATATCTAGTAAAATATTATGTACTGTCACCATAGCAAATGAGAAAATAAATCAGTTATTGGAAATTAGTTATTAAAACGATTATGTTTAGAAATGTGTTGAAAATAATCTTCTTTCCGTTAAACAGAAACTGGGGGAAAAAATATACATGAGGCTAATAATTCTGACTTCAACTGTACGTTTTAGATGCATACATTAGGTTAATAATGTGTCTAGAGTTGGGAATCAAAGACTTAATTAGAAGCGTTTTATTTTTTTATTTTTTTTGGTTATTTTAAGAATGTTTGGTTCCGTTTACAGTTCTAGAACATTTGCATTCCATCAGTGATTCCGAAGAAACACGTTTATAGCATATGCAAAACACACATAAGAGAGACACCTTAAAGGGGTAGTTCACCAAAACTGAAAATTATGTAATCATTTATTTATTCACCCTTTGCTTGTTTTAAACCTTTATGAGTTTCTTTCTTCTGTTGAACACAAAAGAAGATATTTTGAAGAAAGCGAGTAATGTGTAACTATTGACTTCCATAGTATTTGTTTTTTAATACTATGGAAGTCAATGGTTACACCTTTTCAGATTTCTTCCAAATATATCTTCTTTGTGTTCAACAGAAGAAAGAAACTTATAAAAGTTTGGACCCTATTGAGGGTGAGAAAATAATGTATAAATATGACTTTTTGGGCGAACTGTTCTTTTAATTCATTGTAAAGAGATTTTGTTTCTTTTACATTTATGTTGGCCAGATAAAGAAAGAAACAGAATGCAGAATTCCAATTCAAATTATTTAGAATGCAAAAATTATTTGTTAAGCTTAATTATAAGTTGTCAAAAAAATCAATCTAACCTAGACTTTCAAAAGTTGAAGAGCCTTGTAGACTATTATAATTGAATTGAATTGAATGAATTAGAAAGAGACTTTTTTTAACATTATTTGGGCAAGATAAAAAACAAACAAATAAAACACAATACACATAACAATTTGAACCTGCTTTTTTTATCCAATAATTGTTATTCAATACAGTCTATTTACTTCAGCCAGATATTGACTTTTGCCACATTTAATTAAATGCCCATAATAAACAAATGTACTTTGGCAAAAAAAATCTGTATACACTGTAAAAATATATATATCTGTTAATGAACAGTTTCCGTATTTTGCGATTCCTGTGAGGTGTTTTCCGTTTATTTATGGTTGTGAATTGCGTGATGGGAGCTTGATCTCTGCTCTGTCGACTTTTGATGTTGAAAATTCAACTGTACAGTTGAACAAAGTGACTTTTATTGACATTTTAGTAGTTTGAAATAATATAATGTATAAGAAATAATATATTGAGAAATAAGTCTGGAAAATAACAGAAAATGTACTGGCAGTTTATTAAAAGGTTTTGTAGCGTAATATAAATCACCAACCCAGACGATATATCACTTTAAACTAATAAAAATGTTCAGAAAAGTCACTTTTTCAAACTTTTCAAGGTTAAAAGTTGTTGGAAGAAAGATCAAGGTCCCATAATGCAATTCAAAAGCAGAAATAAACTGAAAAATAAAAACACGAATCACAAAATACGGAAAACTGCTAATTTACTCATATTTTTTACAGTGCAGTGCTGATATGGCAATTACTAAGAAATAACGTACGTTTTGTTATGGAAATATTTAACCAAATGTGTTAAAAATGTGAGCCTAAATCTTGATTCCTAATTTGACAGCAGGCATTTACAGTGCTCAGCATAATTGAGTACACCCCATTTTGAAAATGAATATTTTTATCCATTTCTCAGTGAATATCGGGAATGTATTTGGTGCATTTAAACAAAACAGATTTATTAAACAGATATATTTATTAAAATAATATTTTAGTCACCGAACATCTTTAGAAATCGAAAGATAAAACAATTAAATTCAAGCAAAATATTGCAAAAACAAATGACAAACTACAAAATTTCAACTAAATTTTTCCATTTTTTTGCTTCTCTTGATTTTTTCTCTTTTTAAATTTGTATTTAATATTTTTCTATAACATATAATTTGGGTGTACTAGTTTTTGGACCGTTATCGTAAGTTATTTTGTTAGATAAGCTCCAGATTTGGCTTTAGTACTGACTAATCTAATGTATATGCACAAATATAATATTGTATAGCTTCCTATTAAAAATAGGAATTTAAAAGATAGATTTGTGAGGGGTGTACTTAAATATGCTGAGCACTGTATAGGATCTTGAATTCAGCAGCATTGTTTTTCAGTAATTTTCCGCTCTTAGAACTGTTACGGAATCACAACCGGGATCTGTTTCCCATCTCTAGTCAGTAGACAGAAAATGCACACTTCAAAGCTTTTGTTAACTGTACACAGACAATGCGGAGAGAGTGTGTGTGTGTGT
>CAIGQV010017835.1:25860206-25868192 GCA_903798115.1 Danio jaintianensis | reverse complement strand
AAAAAAAACAATTACCTTTTTAAAATATTGCATCACTCGTAATTGCAAAATAATCACTTTTTAAAAGAAATTCAGAAAAATCTAATGGAAAATAAGGAAAACAATTAATTGCAAATGTCTAAGGTTAAAATTTTAATAAAAAATAATTAAAAAAATAATTTGAATTGTGAGATATAATCTTACAATTACAAATTTACAAATGTGCAATTGCAAGGAAAAAAGTGTGAATTGTGAGATTTAAAAAAATGCAATGCTTTTTAATTGAATACATGCTGAGAAAAATAAAAAATCTTTAAGCACCTTAAAAGAAAGTCTTTCACTTCAAATGAAATAAATCATTTATTTTCATAAGACAGACACGAGTTTAACCTCAGTCTCTAATTATGTCAATTAGAGGAGATCTTTTATGTTTTTTCTAATAATTAAAGTTTTATGCACTAATTTGTACAAAAAGCCAGCGGGAAGATTTGATAGGACTGTTAAAAAGAACAAAAAAAGAGCTTGATTGTGCTGATCTGAGCACAGGGCCTGAGGGAGCGCCAACGGACACGCCATGATTAAATGATTTTCTAATTTAGCCCAAGGTGATGCCGTCTGAAACCTGTTATGTGTGTTCGTTGTAGGGTGATGACCACTAATAGTTAATCTGAACATTACCGAGACCTCGTCTTCGTAGGACATTTCCTTACAATTTTAGTCTTTTATGTAATAATTCATTAAGTGCCTTTGAATGTTCATGAGCTGACTTTAGAAGGTCAATCACTTGAAAAGATGATTGTAACATTTAATTACTGCTCGCAAAGCAATTTCCACACAAAAAAAGACAAATCTGTCCACAACATTTGTAATATGATGTTGGTATTTCTCTTTTAAATCTTTGATAATATGAGATTTTTTTTTTTTGCACAGTGATTTTTGTATCCCGAACCACGAATGGATCTTTTCATTGCTATGATTCTTTGTAAGACGTTTGGAAACTAACATTTGACACAAACCGTTTCTTGTGTTGTGTTTTTCTTTCTCTTTGATACGAGCGAATGCGATGTTATTGATTCAATATTGGAGTCTTTGCACATTTGCGTGAATTATTCAAAATGTATCGCTGCAGTTGAATAAAACATTTCCTCCTGAAAACATCTCTCTATTGATGCGCCGCCTTTTATTGCAGTGTTCACTCAGCAGGACGACTTCTGGGCTTTCTCAGAACATAAACTCTCATAGATGGATGGATGGATAAAATAATAGAGCAATAGATGGATGGATGGATAGATTGATAATAAAATTATAGAAAGACAGATAGATGAATGGATTAATAAAATAGAAGAAAGATAGATTGATGGATAGATGTTATAATAGATAGATAGATAGATAGATAGATAGATAGATAGATAGATAGATACATAGATACATAGATGGATGGATGGATAAAATAATAGAAAGCTGGATTGATGGATTGATTGAAAAAATCATAGAAAGATATATTGATGGATAGATGTTAAAGTAATAGATGGATAGATGATAAAATAGATAGATGGATGATGGATGGATGGATTGATAAAATAATAGAAAGCTGGATGGATTGAAAAAATAATAGAAAGCTGGATGGATTGAAAAAATAATAGAAAGATAGATTGAATGATAGTATAAAATAATAGATATATAGATGGATAGATGATAAAATGATCAATCGATAGATAGATAGATAGACAGACAAAATAATAGAAAGACAGATGGATTGATGAATAGATGATAAAATAATAGAACAATGGATAGATGGATAAAATGATGGATGGATTGGAAAAATAGAAAGATAGATTGATTGAAGGATGGATGGATTGATTGATAAAATGGATGTTAGATGAATGGGCGGATGGATGGATGGATGGATTGGTAATAAAATAATGGAAAAACATGAATTGATAAAATATTAGAAAGATGAATGGATAGATTATAAAATAATAGATAGATAGATAAATAGATAGATAAAATAATAGACAAATGGATGGATTGATGCTAAAATAATAGAAAGACAGATAAATGGTTGTTTTGATAAAATAATAGAAAGATGGATGGATGTATTAAAAATATCTGCAAAAAAAAAACAGATAGTGAAAGACGAGATGGCTGGATAGAGAAAGATTTAATATGTATAATGGTTTAAGAAAGATGGTAAAATAGTTGGAAAAAAAGACAGGATGGATGGATGGATGGATGGATGAAAGAAACAGCGGACAGGTGTTGATTTCTGCCCGGCGGGTGTCGCTGTGGTTCTGTGTTCAGTGTTTCTGCACCGCTCCCTCAGTTTCATCCTCACGAGAAATGACTTTCAGCTTGTGTTTCAGGCTTCTCTCTCTCTCTCTTTCTGTCATCCACGTGTTGCGTCTGTCGGTTCTCCGGGAAGTTCCGATTCTCCAGGAATAACAGCGCAGATCAGAGCCGGAGCGGGAGTCGCGGGCGGACCGGACTTTTCCATGTTTGACACACATAAGCTGAACCTAGACTGCGCTCAAGTGTTTCTGCGGCAGGTAGACTGAAGAAACCAGCTGAACTGCGTAAGGTAAGACACACACACACACACACACACACACACACACACACACACACACACACACACACACACACGCACGCGTGTGACATCACGGCGATATGTTTGGCGTTTGATGTGACATTTGTTGTTTGATGTGAGTTGCGTTTGTGAGTCTTCAGTAAGCGCAGAGTTACACCAGTGTCAGCGAAACAGGTTAACACTGATCCAACAACCAGAAACAACACCACAACACACTTCAGCTCCTTTAGGACGTGAACTCTTATTCCTCAAACACCTTATGTGTGTTTTATTTTTATTTATTTATTTTTTAGCTGAAAGTTACATGACAATAATACGTCTAAAACTATTCAAATTATTTTTGTTCTTGAATTATTACAGTCTGTCCCAAATAACATTCAAAATTCAAACATTCAAATTTAATTAATTTTTTTTAAATAATAATAATAATAATAAATAAATAAAATAAAATAACCTAACTTTGGGTTTGTCCATACTTGACCCAACTCTGGGTTTTCTTTAAATAAGTGAGTAAACCCACTGCTTTTAAAGCATTTAATTGACTTTACTTTAAAATCTGACTCATTGCCTTAAAGTCATTCATTCATTCATTCATTTTCCTTCGGTTTAGTCCCTTATTTATCAGGGATCGCCACAGTGGATTGAACCGCCAACTATTCCGGCATATGTTTTACACAGCGGATGTTCTTCCAGTCGCAAACCAGGGCTGAGAAATTGATTTAAATGTATTTATAAGTAAATTAACTATGTTCACAATTATAAAAATTAAGTTAAGCCAACTCAATAGTTCCAAGCTATAACAGGTTTACTCACTTTTTTAAGTAGAGTCAGCTTGTCACTTTTAAGGTTTACTCACTTTACTCAAGTTAAGTAACTAATCGCTTTTTACAGTCTATTAATGTAGTTGTTTTTTTTGCTGGAATGATTCATTCACATTTTGTTTAATGCATACAGTAATACAACTACATTTGTTATGTTAAAGTATTTTAAGACTTGCAAAACCTTCTCTTTAAAAAGACATACTAATTAATGTTCAGTCAGTACTTGGTGCTTTATTTTCATCGGTCATATGTTCCATTTGATTTATGGGCCATAATGAATTATGGGAAGGGGTCAAAGGTGATCACCCATGGTGTTTAGGATGTAACATCACACCTCGAATGGTTAAACTTGCTGTTTAAGGTCTTTAGTGGTCATTGCATCAGATTGTTAAACTGACCCCAGAGGTCAGATTAACAGCTGCATTATGTAATTACAACTAGTTAAAACAAAAACAGCATATCCATTTAAATTTTAACACTAAATCTTGATTGAATTGAGCACTATTCATATACATGTCCATTTTTTTTGCATCCATATCCTGAATTTATCATTCAGCTGAGCTCCAGGTCTGGCAGGAGCACTTTTAGCTTAGCTTAGCTTATCTTAGCATAAATCATTGAATCGGATTAGACCATTAGCATCTCATTTGACTCTTCTGTACTTACATCGCCTACAGTTAATACTAAGACCAATGGAAAATGAAAAGTTATTGTTTTCTTGATTGAATTGAGCATTATTCATATGCATGTCCATTTGTTTGCATCCATATCTTGAATTTAGGGCCATTTGATAATCTTTTTACTTTTGCAATGATTTATAAGACGTGTCAGACTAAATCTAAAGTTTCTTTCATACATCCACATGCATTTTAATGTAAAATCTGCAATATATAATCTAGTGCATTTCCCTATACACAGACCTTCATAGATGCAGAGCTTCTCATGCTTGATCGGCTGCTCTGTAAGGCTCTTACATTGGGAATAGTTTGCATTCTTACACGCCAACGTGGCTTAAAGTGTTTTTTTAAACTCTAGTTTGTTCATTCATGATAAAATGGCATTTCTTGTGGAAGTAATTAGGCAGCATCAAAGCCAAAGAAGATCTTGTGGTTTCAGCGCTGTGAATGAAGGCAGACGTGAGCTTTGGTGTGTCAGCGTTTGACTCTCTCCACCTGTCGGTGCGTGTGCAGCAGATGCCACTCACTGCACCTACAAGAAAACTTTAGTCCCTTATAAGGAGCAAGTGGTTTAGTTCAGAGAGAATGCAGAAATGGATCTGTCTACATGGAGATGTGTGGACTCTTCACTACAGTACAGTCGTGGCCAAAAGTGTTGAGAATGACACAAATATTAGTTTTCACAAAGTTTGCTGCTAAACTGCTTTTAGATCTTTGTTTCAATTACATGACATTTATGCAAAGAGTCAGTATTTGCAGTGTTGGCCCTTCTTTTTCAGGACCTCTGCAATTCTGCATGCTCTCAATCAACTTCTGGGCCAAATCCTGACTGATAGCAACCCATTCTTTCATAATCACTTCTTGGAGTTTGTCAGAATTAGTGGGTTTTTGTTTGTCCACCCGCCTCTTGAGGATTGACCACAAGTTCTCAATGGGATTAAGATCTGGGGAGTTTCTAGGCCATGGACCCAATTTTTTAACGTTTTGGTCCCCGAGCCACTTAGATATCACTTTTGCCTTATGGCACGGTGCTCCATCGTGCTGGAAAATGCATTGTTCTTCACCAAACTGTTGTTGGATTGTTGGAGGAAGTTGCTGTTGGAGGGTGTTTTGGTACCATTCTTTATTCATGGCTTTGTTTTTGGGTAAAATTGTGAGTGAGCCCACTCCCTTGGATGAGAAGCAACCCCACACATGAATGGTCTCAGGATGCTTTACTGTTGGCATGACACAGGACTGATGGTAGCGCTCACCTTTTCTTCTCCGGACAAGCCTTTTTCCAGATAAAAAAAATTCAAAAAGTTAATACTAAGATCAACAGAAAATGAAAAGTTAGTGTTTTCTAGGCTGATATGGATAGGAACTATACTCTCATTTTGGCGTAATAATCAAGGAACATTGCTGCCGTAGCATGGCTGCAGCAGGCACAATGATATTACGCAGCACTACATTCAGCCACTGCTTAATATCATTGCCTTTTCATTTTGTGTAAGCTATTCATTAAACCAGAGAGCCCAGCTTAAAATATTGAAATGATCGAATCTTTTTTTTGAAATTTTTGAGCGTTTTGCTAATGGTCTAATCTGAGTCTATGGATTATGCTAGTGCTCTCGGACTACTTTCAGCCACTGCTTAATATCATTGCCTTTCCATTTTCCGTTGGCTTTTCATTAAATAATGTAACTACAGAAGAGTCCAGCTTTAAATCTTAAAATTATCGAATCTATTTTTAAAAATATTTTTGAGAAAGACGCTAATAGTCTAATCTTATACAATGATTTATGCTAAGCTAAGCTAAAAGTGCTCCTGGGCTACTTTCAACTGCTGCTTAATATCATTGCCTTTCCATTTTCTGTTGGCTTTTCATTAAACATGGTAACTACAGAAGATTCCAGCTTTAGATAAACTCTTTTTTGAAATCTTTGAGTGAGATGCTAATGGTCTAATCTGATTTAATGATTTATGCTAAGCTAAAAGTGCTCCCGCCAGACCCGGAGATTGGCTGAATAGATTCAAAAATGGTAAATCTCAACTGTTTACCTCTAGAGGAGTTGTAAAATGAGCCTATTTTCAAAGAAAGTGAAGTGTTCATTTAATAGAAAATTTTCCAGTGCAGAACTCACTGTCATGTTACTGGAATGTTGTTGATGGTTGCTAGGTGGTTGCTAAGGGGGATATATTATGGTGCCACATATAGATTTGCCTATTTACCTTGAAATATTCTGTACCCTGGGAAATAAACTTTATCTTACCATCATTTGTATGATACTTAGAACCTTACATTACTCTTAGAACCTTTTTACACCATAAGGAAATCAGAATTGTTTTTTCGAAACAGTATTTTGGCATATAACCACCAATCTGGGTTGCTCTGTGAAGCTTTCAGTCAACAGTTATTGAAAAAAAGTATTAGTGTAAAGAACTTTTTATAATTCTAAATAACATTTTTGAGGAATATAAAGGCTCTATGTTCAGTTGAAGACAAAATGATTATCCCTTCTGTGAAATTTTATGTCTTTTTCTGATATTTTCCAAGTTAAAATATTTTATAAATTAAATGGTAAAAAAATTTAATATAATATTTTTAACAACAAATTTGGGGCAGCGCAGTGGTTAGCTCTGGCACCTCACAGCAAGAAGGTCGCTGGTTCGAGCCTTGGCTGGGTCAGTTGGCATTTCTGTGTGGAGTTTGCATGTTCTCCCCGTGTTGGCCTGGGTTTTCTCCGGGTGCTCCGGTTTCACCCACAAGTCCAAAGACATGTGCTATAGGTGAATTGGGTTAGCTAAATTGTCCATAGTGTATGTGTGTGAATGGGAGTGTATGGGTGTTTCCCAGTGATGGGTTGCAGCTGGAAGGGCATCCGCTGCGTAAAACATATGCTGGATAAGTTGGCGGTTTATTCCGCTGTGGCGACCCCAGATTAATAAAGGGACTAAGCCGAAAAGAAAATGACTGACTGACTGACAACAAATGTCTAATAACTAATTTCCTTCATCTTTGTCATGATGACAGTACATAATATTTTACAAGATAGTATTCAGCTTATAGTGCGATTTAAAGGTTTAACTAGCTTAATTAGGTAAAAGTTCAGATAATCATGCAATTAATTATGCCACAACAGTGGTTTATTTCATAGCCAATTAAAATAAAATTCTAATATTCTAATATAATATTGATCTTGGTAGTTTTACAATTAAAAACACATTTTATTTATTCCAGCCAAACTAAAAGAAAAGACTTTCTCCAGAAGACAAATATAATAGGAAATACTGTGAAAAATGTCCCTGCTCTGTTAAACATCACTTAATGTATTTGAAAAATAATTCAAATTTAACTTAAAAGATCTGTTTTAATAATCTAAATAACCTATAAACCTTTATATTTCACAAAAATGTTCTTTATACTGCAAAATGCTTTTTTAAAGATCCTTTAATTATTCTTTTAAATATCAGAAAGTGTCTTTGGGGAACCCAAAATAGTTTTTTCTATATTCATTGGAACTCAAAATTTTCACAGTTCACGTTTGTGAATTTTGTTTTGTTTTGTTTTGTTTTGTTTTGCTTCTTTTAGCCCGCCCACTGCCACTTCATCCAATTATATTTCAGCACCCCGGGTTGCCTTGGTGGAGAACCGCGCATTTCATTCATTCAGTCATGAAGGCTCTCAAAGTATCTGCCCGCGACCGAAATGCGACCTCCGGTGGACAGTAGTAGACTCCGAAATGAGATGCAGATTCAGAGTTCCACATGAGGTGATTATTAATTAGTAAATAATATAAATGTTACAAACGTAAACATTAGGTGAGCAGGTTACATTGTAACCCCGTGTCACGTGTACACGCTACGTGAGGAGATTTGCAGTGATAAGCAATTTGGCTGTTTGCACCAGACGAAACACGACAGAAATTTAAATACAGCCATT
>CAIGQV010017835.1:25809109-25822706 GCA_903798115.1 Danio jaintianensis | reverse complement strand
TTTGGAACATGGCCTAAAGATAGAGAAGAGTTGATGAGGTTAAGAAGAGGTTCTCCTATTACAGGTAGCAATTCTTTCAGTAATTTAGTTGGAATTGGGTCTAACATACATGTAGCTGGTTTAGAAACATTTATAAGTTTATCTAGCTCTTCCTGTTCTATGATTTTGAAGCACTGTAGATTATTTTGGTTCAGTGGAATGTTTAATGGATCTGAAGTATAAGGCGGTGCCGAAAGTTTAACATCTTCTATTTTCTGTCTGAAACCTTCTATTTTATCGCTGAAGAAATTTATGAAGTCATCACTACTAATTTGCGCTGGGACATTTTGTTCCAAAGATGACCGATTATTTGTTAATTTAGCAACGGTGTTAAATAAAAATCTAGGATTGTTATGATTATTTTCTATCAGTTTGCGGAGGTGCTCAGCCCTGGCGGATTTTAGAGCCCTCCTATAGCTGGACATACTATCTTTGTACGCAATTCTAAAGACCTCTAATTTAGTTTTTTCCCACTTACGTTCCAGGGCACGGGTTGCTGTTTTGAGAGCGCGAGTATGACTGTTATACCATGGTGTAGTTTTATTCTCTCTAACCTTTTTTAATTTGATGGGTGCCACAGTATTTAGTGTGTTAGTAAAGATAGCATCCATACTGCTGATTATTACATCAAGGTCATTTGCGTTTGCGGGTGCATTTAGAAATAGAGAAAGATCAGGTAAGTTATTTGTGAATTCATCTTTAGTGGACGGGACGATAGTTCTACCAGGGCGATATATCTGTGCAGGTCTGCTAATTTCAGGTAAACACAGCTTATATAGTATATATAGTTTTAGCATATAATTAGACCGCAGATGTTGAAAACACTTTTTGGATCTTTTTCTTCCAAATGTCTTTTTTTTGTGCTTTTTTTGTTGACTAATTTTTAATGTTTAAAATCACGCTAAAATAATTACAGTAATAAAACTCATATAATTTAATAGCAATTCATAAGGAGTTTTTTTTTTTTTTTTCTGTTTTGTTTTGTTATATTTTTATGTTTGAATTGTTTGGGTTTTTACAAAAATCTTTTTCAGTTCCATCTTAACAGCTCCTTTAGAAATATTATTCCCAGGAAAAAACATGATGTGTTCATGCTGTAAATAGGGCTTAGTTAAGAAAATGAAGATGAAGTTGCTATTTTCTAGGCCGATATGGCTAGGAACTATATTCTCATTTTCGCACATAATCAAAGAACTTTGCTGCTGTACCATGGCTGAAGCAGGAGCTATAATATTACGCGACTCTCTCACAAATTTTTTCATGGTTGCAAGATTTCTGGTGCTGCGTAATATTATTGCTCCTGCTGCAGCCATTGTACAGCAGCAAAGTTTCTTTATTATTACGCCAAAATGAGAGTATAGTTTCTAGACATATTAAAATGCTTATGATCTAATCTGATTCAATGATCTATGCTAAGCTAAGCTAAAAGTGCTCCTGTCAGACCCAGAGATTGGCTGAATGGATTTAAATGGTGAAACTCAACTGTTTAACTCTATAGGGGAGTTAAAAAATTTGCCTATTTGTAAAAAAAAGTGGATGTTCCTTTAATGAAACAAAGTAATATAACCAAACAGTAGCACTGTGAATTTTTGTAACAAACTTTCTTATATTCAAGCTCTCATACAAGAGACACACAAAAACCAATGTTGACGTCAATGGTGGCGCAACACTGTCCTGACTGCCCAGATGTGTGCATAAGTCAATGAATGAGATTTTAGAAGTACAAAGGGGATCTTCTTCAAATAATGACTTTTGGAAGTGCCCTAAATATATTTTATGACTTCTGAAGACTACTTTAAAGTGTGTGTTTTTTTTTTGTGTGTGTGTGTGTATCTCGACAGGCCTTTCTCTCACTGCATGTTGCAGAAAGTAAGTCTTTTAAAGCTCATCCGCATATTTACCAAACATTTCACCAGTTCAGACACAAAATATGAGTTTCATATTTGTGACCCCGGATCACAAAACCAGTCATACAGTTTGTTTTATTACTTATTGCTGTATGTTGTACCGAAAGGTAACTTAAAAAAAACAATAAAAAACATTCATTCATTCATTTTCTTTTCGGCTTAGTCCCTTTATTAATCAGGGGTCGCCACAGCGGAATGAACCGCCAACTTATCCAGCATATGTTTTACACAGCGGATGCCCTTCCAGCTGCAATCCATCACTGGGAAACACCCACACACTCTCATTCACACACATTCACTATGGACAATTTAGCCTACCCAATTCACCTATAGCGCATGTCTTTGGACTGTGTGGGAAACCGGAGCACCCGGAGGAAACCCACGCCAACACGGGGAGAACATGCAAACTCCACACAGAAATGCCAACCGACCCAGCCGAGGCTCGAACCAGGGACCTTCTTGCTGCCCCCACAATAACTTGATTTTCCTAAAACAAAAAAAAGAAATAAAAAGAGTTTAATGTTACATTTACAGGTCTGATGTGTGTTTTTGGTTTTTAGTGTTTATGTTGAGGATGGTACAAACACAGCTGATGTCCTCATTTCTCAAAAAGCTTGTAAATCACAGAATGAGTTTAATCAGAGAGTAAAGCTGTACACTGTTTCCTGTGATGGTTGGGTTTAGGGGTAGGGTGGGGTTAGGGCAATACAAAATACGGTTTGTGCTGTATAAAATCAATAGAAACCTATGTAATGTACCCACTTTTCACAAAAACAAACATGTGTGTGTGTGTGTGTGCGTGTGTGTGTGTGTGTGTGTGTGTGTGTGTGTGTGTGTGTGTGTGTGTGTGAACGAGTGTGTATGGATGTTTGCAGCTGGAAGGGCATCTTCTGTGTAAAACATATGCTGGAGAAGTTGGTGGTTCATTCCGCTGTGGTGACCCCTGATGAATAAAAGGACTAAGCTGAAGGAAAATAAATGAATATTTGTGACACCAGACCACAAAACCAGTCATACAGTATACAGTATGTTTAATTACGTATTGCTGTATGTTGTACTGAAAGGTAACTTTAAAAAACAATAACCCCCCCCCCCCCCCCCCCCCCCAACAGTTTGTTACATTTAAAGATTTAGTAGACTTTCCGATGTGACCTTCTTGAGCAGGGTTGCCCAAACTCAGTCCTGGAGGGATGTCCGATGTCCTGCTGAGTTTAGTTCCAACCACAATTATACACACCTGAACCAGCTAATCAAGCTCTTTATAGGTATACTAACATCCTGGCAGGTGTGTTGAAGGAAGTTGGAGCTAAACTATGCAGGACAGTGGCCCTCCAGGACCGAGTTTGTTCACCCCTGTTCTTGAGTATTTAGCATTTATGTTGAGGATGGTACAGTGGTAAAAATGCTTTAGATTTGTCTGGATATTATTTTACTCTAAGTCATTAGACATAATAATTTTTTCTTAATTTTAGGAATTAATTTCACCAGTTCAGAAACAAAATATGACTTTCATATATGTGACCTTGGACCACAAAACTAATTATAATTGTCAATTATTTTTAGATTTATGCTGCATTTGAATAAATAAGCTGAATGAATAAGTTTTCCATTGATGTATGGTTTGTTAAGATAAGACAGTAATTGAAAATCTGGAATTTGAAGGTTCCAAAAAAAATCTAAATATTGTGAAAATCGCCTTTTAATTTGTCTAAATGAAGTGCTTAGCAATGCACATTACTAATCTAAAAAGGAGTTTTGACATATTTACTGTACACTGTAAAAAAATGCTGGATTGCACACAATTCCTTCATGTTTTCCCAACACGAATCGATTAAGTTAACTTAATTGTTTTTACAAATTTAAGTGAATTGAGTATAAAACTGTTAAGTTGTCCCAAAAACTTAAGAATTGTGTTGATTCAGCTCATTTTAAATAAGTAGTTTGAACAAGCAGCAGAAGTCATTTTTGGAGTGTAGGAAGTTATCACAAAGTGCACAAAATATCTTCATGCAACATGACCCTTACTTATTATTGCAATGATTTTTGGGCATAAAAAAGGCCCCAGTGACAGACGAGTCTTCGCATTTGATTCTGTGGGCTCGCCTGAACACCCGCCGGTGACCTATTCAGACCTGCAGCTTCTCCACGTTGGACATCCAGCGTTCTCCAGCCTTTGGCGCCTAGACTGCACAAGAAGTTTGGCCAGAGGAGAAATGGTTGTGCCCAACTGAGCCTGGTTTCTCTCCAGGTTTTTTTCCTTCCCTTTCATCAATTGGTGAAGTTTGTTCCTCACCACTGTCGCCACTGGTGTGCTTGGTTTTGGACTTGTGGAGCTGCGCATTGATGGATTTGCTCTTTAGTGTTTGAACTTTCAGCAGTGACAATTAAACCACACTGAACTGAACTAAACTGAATTTCACCTCTGAAAACTGGACTGACACAGTTTCAATTTACTAGAACTTCTATGTTAAGCTGCTTTGACACAATTTATATTGTAAAAATAGAAATAAAGAAGAATTGAACTGAAAAGAAAAATTTATCATTTTGACCCATACTATATATGTATGCATTTGGCCTATTGCCAAAAATATGCTTGTGCAATAGAGATTTGCGGATCAGCTGAAATGTCATCCAAATCCGCGACTTCATACTAATCATCCGCCCGCACATATAATTTTATCTGATATATATATCCGCACCCGACCTGCACCCGATCGTCACTTTCTTTGTTTTAAGCATGATGATAGGTCAGCGTGGTATGTTCGTTATTAACAGCAGATTCAGTGAGCTAATCTGCGCATCTCTGATAGTAAAATAATACGTTAATCGTAAACTGTTTTAAATGAACATTTATTTATAAAAACAAAAGTTTGTCTTTAGACTACTTTTTCTTCATTTTCAAATAGATACATTACACAAAGTAAAAATAAGAACTTTTAGCTTTTACAGAAACAGGAAAAGATAACAAAAACGGTGCCTCTTCAGCCTAAATGCCAGCTATGTTATGTTTACTTGGCCTTTCTCTTTGCACTGTGCAAAAACAGAATAGAATCTACTGTGCCAGTATTCAGGCGATTCCGCCTCGCCTCCAAAACACGGCCAGCTGCACTAAATGAGCGTTCGCTCGCACCGCTTGTTGCAGGAATGCACAAGATTCTCCCCGCAAGACAGTGCAGTCATGGAAACAAGCGATCTTGTTGCTCCCAGAACGATAGTAGATTTTCCTGTTGACTCCTCTAACTGAAAGTTTGAAGAACAGTACTCTTGCACTTCATCCATTATTTTGAGCAAAAATCATTAATAATTAATCTCATCCACCCGCGACCCACCCGCAGTTATTCATAATGTATTTTTTTATTACCCAACCCACCCGACCTGCGGATTATCCGTAGCGCCCGCGGATATAACCGCCATCCGCGCATCACTACCGTGCAACGTTTCTGCTTTTACATACACTCAAAAAAATGACGTTTGCTGTTTGTTCAAACTGCTTATTTAAAATGAGCTAAAACAACACAATTCTTGAGTTTTTTGGAACTCAGTTGTTTTATCTTCAATCCACTTAAATTTGTAAAAACTAATGTTAACTTAATTCCTTCATGTTGCTCCAACACAAACTGATTGTGTGGAACCCAGCCTTTTTTACAGTGTACACTCAAAAAATAATGTTTGCTGTTTGTTCAAACTACTTATTTAAAATGAGTTGAATCAACACAATTCTTAAGTTTTTGGGGACAACTTAATTGTTTTATGTTCAATCCACTTAAATTTGTAAAAACCAATAAGTTAACTTAATTCCTTCATGTTGTCCCAACACAAATCGATTGTGTGGCCTTTTTTACATTTTACTTTAGAATAAGTATTTGTTCATCCTCAAACATTACTCAGAAACAGTCAACGATAGATAAATTGGTTATTTGGATCTTCAACTAGAGTGTTATCTTGTATGCACAAATCCTCGGGAATCAAAACGTTTTGCTGCTGAATGCAAATGTGACCAGACATCTGCTGGAAAGCAGTTGCGCATAAATGAATGCCTCTTTTTCCTCCGTCTCGATCAGCTCATGTTGAGATGAGTGATTGCTGCTGCTTTATTCCACCGTAAATCCCCCCCTACCACCCCAAAAAATTGTCTTCTGCTCTCGTTTCTTCGCAGTTCGGATACGATTGTGTTGAAATGTGTTCCTCTATAATTGAATCTCTTTTGATTTATGGTGATGCTGCCAGGGACTTGCGGCACACTGTAGGTTGTGGTAATAAAAGACGATTTTTTTTTTTTGAGGAAGGGAGGGAGTTTTTAGTGCTGCAATAACATCCATTTCCAAGTAATTGAGAGTTTTCATGGATCAAATATGTTCTCGTGTTCCTCTGCCATGTTGTTTGCCTTCATTGTCAAACCTGTTTTGCTGCATTTTAGGTGAGCTGTCAGCTAGTGTAACTCGCCTGCCTCCCATCATTCTTTCACCATGTTATGTTGCCTCGGGCGCTTGGATATACTGTACTGAGGGTCGTAGTAAACAACACAGAGTTTCAGATTCCCTTTTTTGGATTGAGAAAGAGCGAGAGAGGACTGGGGACGAGCCACATCTACTATGAGATAACAGCATTAGAGAGTGTGTGTGTGTGGGTCTGTCCTTCAGGGCTGTGTTTGAAGAAGTTGAGCTCTAGTGGTGGACCGGAATGGCAATGCTGTTGTTTTGGGTAAAGAGAAACACGAATAATCCACACGGAGAGAGAGGAGTGAACTCATTAGCGGTGCACTCGGGAAATGAGTTTTGCTGTTGTTCAGTTAGTTTGGTCCAATAAATGAGCTGATGCAACACAATTCTTGAATGTTTTGTCATGCTTTTATTGCGCTGAAATGGAAGTTTTTCATAATCTGTATGCATTAGGACTGCATTATTAATTTTTGGTTGCAGAATGGGGGGCTCATTGGTTAGCACTGTCGCCTCACAGCAAGAAGGTTGCTTGTTCGAGTCCTGGCTGGGCCAGTTGGCATTTCTGTGAGGAGTTTGCATGTTCTCCCTGTGTTGGCGTGGGTTTCCTCCGGGTGCTCCGGTTTCCCCCACAGTCGAAAGACATGCGCTATTGGTCAATTGGATGAACTAAATTTGCCGTAGTCTATGAGTGTCTGTGTGAATGTGAGAGTGTATGGGTGTTTTCCAGTACTGGGTTGCGGCCTGAAGGGTATCCGCTGTGTAAAACATATGCCGGAATAGTTGGCAGTTCATTCCGCTGTGGCGACCTCTGATAAAAAAGGGACAAAGCCGAAGGAAAATGAATGAGTGAATGAATGGTTGCAGAATCTGAAATTGGGGAATGGAGTTTTTGTTCCCAGCATGCTTTGCTAGAGACTGGATTGAAGTGTGTTTTTGGGAAAGCGTAAGATTGTTTAATGTTTAAAAAGAGTTTAATGCTAAATCCTGTTGTCTTATTTTGTTATGTGTACATGATTTATTCTTGTATAGAGTATGTTTAATTATGTAATGCTTTAAGTTGTACTGAAAGTAGTTTTTTCTTAAGAATACCAATTAAAAACTTGATAAAAAACAGAGTTTAATGCAATATACTGTTGACTTATTTTATGTGTATATATGATTTATTTTTCTATACAATATGTGTAATTACTTCTTGCTGTATGTTGTGCTGAAAGCTAATTTGTTTTAAAAAAAAGAGTACCAATAAAAAAAATATGAATAACAAAAATGTAAAAATTAAAAGAGTTTAATGTTAAATTTAAAGATTTAGTAGACCTTCTGGTGTGGTTTTGAGTTTTTAGTTCAGGTTGAGCATGATTTTAAAAATATATGATTTTGCTTTATGTCATTACAAGTAATACATTTTTCTTAATTTTAGGAATTAATTTTAGACACTCGGGAAATGAGTTTTGCTGTTGTTCAGTTAGTTCGGTCCAATAAATTAGCTGATGCAACACAATTCTTGATTGTTTTGTCAAGCTTTTATTGCACAGAAATGGACGTTTTTGTAATCTGTGCATTAGGAGTGCATTATTCATTTTTAGTTAGAGAATCTGAAATTGGGGAATGGATTTTTTGTTCCTAGCATGCTAGCATTTGGATTGAAGTTTTATTTTGTGTGTTTTATGAGAAAGCGTAAGATTATTTAATGTTTGAAAAGAGTTTAATGCGAAATCCTGTTGCCTTATTTTAAGTTATGTGTATAAATGATTTATTTTTGTATACAGTATGTTTAAGTACTTAATGCTTTAAGTTGTACTGAAAGGTATTTAAAAAAATAAAAATAAAAAATAAAAAGAGTTTAATGTTAAGTTGGTGTGTTTTTCAGTTTTTAGTTTTGGTTCAGGATGATTTTTTAAAATATGATTTTGCTCTATGTCATTACACATAACACATTTTTGTTAATTTTAGGAATTTATTTTAGACAGTTCAAATACCACCCCATTTTTTTATTTAACAGGGAGAAAAATCATTCATGAAAAAAAAAATCATTTATGCAATAATGTAACAATTATTTTCCAAATAGGCCTATATAAAATATATGGTAACACTTTACAATAAGGTTGTATTAATGTTAGTTAATGCATTTGCTAACATGAACAAACAATGAGCAATACACTTATTACAGTATTTGTTCATGTTAGTTAACGTTAGTTAATGAAAATACAGTTGTTCATTGTTAGTTCATATTAACTCACAGTGCATTAACTAATGTTAACAAGACTGAATTAGGATTTTAAGAAGTAGCAGCACTTTTTTATGAGACTAAATACATTTTAGGTTACAGTTATAATGCTTCTCTGTGCAGTCAGTCTGATTAAAACACACAACATATTAAAGCATCTTTCCCTGTTTTATAAAAAACGAAACTGCAGGCCATGTGACATCATTAGCATAATTTCTGAAGGACCATGCAATACTGAAGACGTTGTGTTGCAGATATAAAAACAGTTTCTGGAGGATATCTAAATGTTACTGTGGTTTCCACTGTGGTAAAGAGAGGAGCTTTAGCTTAGGATGTGGGTTGATGTTGCATGCAAGCATTGTCTGACAAACTAGAGGAGCCAGTGGCCATATATCTAATATATGTATAGTGAACAGAGGTATCAGAACTGATTAATCTTTCTTAGTTAAAACTGATAGCTATAGCATATACAGTAACTTGTTTTCAAATGTAATGAGCAGCTAAAAGTAGCTTGTAGACTGAACAAAATCATAGTCATCCACAAACTAACCACAAGCTCTACTTTTCTGCACAGTTCAGCAGAATCCCTTTGAAATGTGATATTGAACACTAACAAATCTTTTGTCGAAAACACACTTAGCTCTAACATTTATTCTCCCAGAAAATCCACTGTCCAGTTTTAAGTAGTGTTATGCTTTTCACATTTTTAACTTCCATCAGTTTTAATTTTTGAGAATGAAGTAAATCAGTAGTAAAGTTACAAAAGGGTCACTCAAGATGGAGTTATTCTCTGTAACAAACTCAAACACCTCCATTGTAGTCCTGACTTTTTTTATCTTGTATAAATCGCTGTATCCCAAATTAAAATATTTTCCATCCAAAGGGGTGTGTCCTAGTAGTCTCTATGTCTGAAAGATAATTTTTCACACATCCGATATACCGATGCTAATGCTGGGCAAAGATTAATCGCAATTAATCACATCTAAAATAAAAGTTTGTTTTATATCTAAATCTAAATAAACATTTTCTCAAATATATGCATGTGTGTGTGTATTTATACATAGATAATAAATATACACAGTGCACACCAACCCAGGCTCATTCTGATTACGTACCCCTATATACATTTCTGGAGAGCACCAAATACGTCCCAGTTTTTCTTTTTGCGAATCCACCAGAGGCCGCTGTGTATGCTTTTTTTTTTCCTCAAATTTATCTCGCGAGTGCTATTCACGCCTGCTCTTCTCGTGTAAATCCACCAGAGGCCACTGTCGACTGACTGACTGTCTGACTGACTGACTGACTGATCGACTGACCCACCCTCCTCCTCCCCTAAACCCAACCGATAGTGCTTTCAAAAAGCACCAATTGACCCACTCACCCACTTCCCTAAACCCAACAGACAGTGTTTTCAAAAGCAATCCAGAAAAAGAAAAGTCCTCGCGGCAGCCTGATGTTTTTACCACGTTTTCAGATTTTACCACATTCTCACCCTGTTATTAACTTGTGTATTTTATTTTTTGGCTTTTGTTTTTGTCTTACACGCTTTCTGGAACGGTCTTTCTGAAAGCGGTCAGTTGGTAAGTGCGAAAAGGACGTAGACGTTCCTCTGACTACATAATTCACGATCTCCAGAAATGTATATAGGGCTACGTTTTCAGAATGTAAATGTGCATTTAACAACATTGCAGTATTTTAGCCACACAAATGCAAACCTATTTATTAAAACATTTTAAAGGTATCTCACTGATCCCAAACTATTAAACTGTAGTGCTTCATCCCTTAATCAATATGTATTATATTCCAGGTTCCAGTATATTTAAGTGCGTTTTGAGTAAATATGAAGACCCATAAGTGGCGGTTGTTATATTGTACAAGTAAAACCAGCTTATTTAAGTGTTACTGTGATTTCCAGTGTGGTGAAGAGAGGAGATTCAGCTTAGCATGTGGGTGGATGTTGCATGCAAGCAGTCTGTGATTGTCTGATAAAGTAGAGCAGCAAGTGACCATGTGCAGACTGTGTAAACAGAGCTGATGTTTCAATGTTAGCTGAGGCACAAGATATAAAGGCCATACTCTCATCTTAAAAGGGGCACGGAACAGCAGCTCATTTGCATTTAAAGAGACACACACAAAAACAATGCAATTGCTTGCACCAAAACACAGGGCATCTACAGCATGATATACTGTAGCAAATGATGCATGAGGCATTGAATCAAAACTTCACAGACACATTCTCTGGACACCTCTGGAGATTTATATTATATCTTATATCTAGGTTTAATCATTTAAAGCTATGGCCTATTATGCCCCTTTTTACAAGATTTCAACTAAGTGTCTGATGCCCCTAGAGTGTGTATGTGAAGTTTCAGCTCAAAATACCCCATAAATATATGTTTTATAACTCTTAGAAACTGCCCCTTTTAGGCTTTGATCCAAATTGTGTCGTTTTGTTGACTGTCACTTTAAATTCAAATGAGATTGTGCTCTTTTCAAAAGAAGGTGGAGCAATAAACACCACAAAAATGCTAGTTGCCACACAACTGTTTAAACCTCTTATAAAAGTGATTTTTGCATAATAGGTCCGCTTCAAATCTGAAAAATATAGATGCAAATGGCAATGAAACTAAATTGTGTTGCTTTAGTTCATTTTACTTAACTAAGCTAAAAAATCAAACTGAAAAATCATCTTTTGACTCTATTTTCAAGTCTTGCTGATTTCAGAGGATATAAAAATGCTAGCATGCTAATGTGCATTATCAGTTAACTGTAGTAGTTAGCCTAAAAGAGTTTTTAGTTTTTTTCGACACATTAGTTCAGTTTTAAATTCACACAACACACAGTATTTGAATTTGTTTCTACATACAGGACTGTAATTTCCAACCCAGGCTCATTGTAAAAACGTATTGCTATATACATTTCTGGAGAGTGCCAAATAAGTCCCAGGAAGTACGTTTTTTTGCAGTTTTTGTTTTCGCGAATCCACCAGAGGCCGCTGTGTGCGCTTTTTCAGATCTCAAATTTTTCTCGTGAGTGCCATTTGCGCCTGCTCTTCTCGCGTAAATCTACCAGAGGCCGCTGTCGACTGGCTGACTGACTGACTGACCGATCGACTGACCGACCCTTCTCCTTCCAACCGATAGCGTTTTCAAAAGCACCGATTGACCAGTGCCCACCCACTTTCCTAAACCCAACCGACAGTGTTTTCAAAAGCAATCCAGAAAAAGAAAAGCCCTCACGGCAGCCTGATTTTACCACGTTTTCAGATTTTACCACATTCTCACCCTGTTATTTACTTGTTTCTTTAATTTTTTAGCTGTTGTTTTGTCTTACCTGCTTTCTGGAACCATTCTTTGCCGGATTTGAACCCCGTCATCCCGGTCAACTCCGCTCCACGTCACAAGTCTGCTGGACAAACTGGTAAAAGCGGGAAAGCCGTCCACACGGAGGTAAGCGGTCAGCTGGTAGCGCGAAAACGAGCGGCGTTATACCGCCTCGTAGCGTTCGTTTTAAAGACGAAATGCAGCCATACATAGCTCTGGCTACATAATTTGCGATTTCCAGAAATGTATATAGGAGTACGTTTTCAGAATAAGCCTATGTTGGTAATTTCATTTTAAGAACTTCTTTCTAACATCTATCGAATCAAGTCAGGCCAAATTATTATTTGATATACAGTGCTTGCCAAGGCTAACATTATTTGTTTAAATCCCTAAACTTTTGGTGCTTGCTGCTACAGACATGATTGATATCCCCAAATCCTACATTTTCTTGAGGAGAGATGTGCTGGCACTTTTCTACGCAATAAAAACAGATTTTTGCCCAGCAAATAATAAAAGAAAAGAAAATCCCATAAGTTCATATTTAGAGATATCAAAGAGACCTGAGGGTGGACTTGCCTAGCAACCACCCTAGCAACCGCCCAGTACACCTTTTGCACATGCGAAGCGCCCGTTTTCATCATAAGACTGCGAAGTGTATCTGCCACATGTTCTCGTGCATTTTCAAAGCACTATTGTGTTTCATACATCACAAAGTCGTCTAATTTATTCTTTTTTTAGTCCCATTTTCTGCTGCTTTTCTCCCACTGCTCAAATTTGCTACAACACATCAATTATTCATATATTCAATTCATAGTCAATTAACGTATCCCGACTGCTGTGACGAAGGGGACACTGTAATATCGCATGTGAGGTGCAGGGAAAACTTATTTCTCTCTCGTCTGCTGTATAGCCTCGGGGGCTTCTGGCTATGAAACGCAAACGAATCGTCTTCAACTTATTATTCCACTCAGAGTGCCATCGAGAGAGCTGGATATTTGGCTCTTCGTGTAAAAAGGAAACTCTGCAGCAGAAAGGGGTCAGCGGTCATGTCCAGCCACAGTAGAGCCATTCAGGCCACGACGAGAAGCATCCAACACGCGGGGAGGTCACAGCGCTTCCGTTAACACACACACACTGTCATCTTTATCAAGTCCCGCTTTGATATTGTAATAGGCATGCGATGCGAGAGTTTAAGCTGCTTTCCGTGACTGGAGCGTTCTGTGTCAGGACTGATGAAAAAAGAGAGATGGAGGAATGTCTGGAGTGAAGGTCTGCTGGCCTTGGTTGTGAGAGAGAGAAAGAGTCTTTCTGGGCACTGCCAGGCATGCAGCAGTGGATGGGCATATATGCACGCATGCTTTTTTTTCACACTTTCTTGCTTGCACTCATTAGCTCATTTGTTAAAGGGGACCTATTATGCAAAAATCACTTTTATAAGGTGTTTAAACACAGCTGTGTGGCAACAGTCTGTGAATATAAACAGCTTCTAATAGTAAAAATGTATTAATTTATTTTTTTATAATCACACTTGATAAAAACAGTCTGCAGAAACACTTTGATTGACATTCTCCCATTGTACGTGTCATCAGAGGAGGAAAGCCCCGCCCATTAGTGACAATCTCTCCCTCATTAGCATATAACGTTAGTCTTATTTTTGAATCTGCC
>CAIGQV010017835.1:25779695-25809099 GCA_903798115.1 Danio jaintianensis | reverse complement strand
ATTTCATTCCAGATACACATAGCAGTAGTAAAATTAGGGTAACACTTGAGGGGGGTGTTCATAAGACTTTCTTGAAACATTCATAATCATGACGTGACATGTGTACGCAGCACATGTCATGAGTATGAAGTGGATTTTATGTATGCTTATGACAACTGTCATTAAGTGTCATTCGCTCATGTCATTTTAAATGCAAAGGTGACAAAGGAGACAGGTTTGAGATGTCTTTGTTATGACAACTTGACGTAAACAATTACATCATAACCTGTTCCTGTTTTTGTCATGACAACTTGACATTACCAAAATAACATAACTTGTCATAAATCTGTCATAAACATGATTGTCATAAGGCCATTATAACTGTGTCATGAGTTTTATAACAGCGTTATTTAATATTTTTCTTGACCTCAACTACAGTGGTACAAATTAAAATGTTATTAAATGTTATTAAATATTAATGACAGCTGTAAAATTATTAGACAGAATATTTACACTTTTACTGAGAAATTTTAATGACAAATTTAGTTTGTTCAACTGAAAAAAACATGATCAGAAAAATATTCATTATACAATTATAAAGGCCTCATGATAATCATGTTTATGAAATATTTATGACAAGTTATGTTGTCTTTGTAATATCATCTCAACCAATGTCATCTTTGCATTTAAAATGACAACTGAGCTAATGACACTTAATGACAGCTGTAATGATTATACATAAAATCTCCTTTATATTCATGACATGTCACTTATGAACACTCCTTTCAAGTAAAGTGTTACCTAAAATGGTAGTAGTAAAATAACTGAAACTTAATTAAGTAAATCCAATAATAATTGATGAAATTATGTACATTTAATATTAACTATCGTAGTTTGAATGAGTTTTTATTGTTAGATTTTATGTTAAGGGCGTCACGGTGGCGCAGTGGGTAGCACAATCGCCTCACAGCAAGAAGGTCGCTGGTTCAAGCCTCAGCTGGGTCAGTTGGCATTTCTGTGTGGAGTTTGCATGTTCTCCTCGTGTTGGCGTGGGTTTCCTCCGGGTGCTCCTGTTTCCCCCACAAGTCCAAAGACATGCGCTATAGGTGAATTGGGTAAGCTAAATTGGCCGTAGTGTATGTGTGTGAATGAGTGTGTATGGATGATGGGTTGCAGCTGGAAGGGCTGTACATTGCTCTTAACATTAATATACATTATATATATATATATATATATATATATATATATATATATATATATATATATATATATATATAAAGAAAAGAATAAACTAAACTAAAATTAATATTAATAAAATATATATTATTCCAGACTTTCTGAGTTGACAGTGAGAGGCTTGGCAACATCCAAAGAAAAGGGAATATACAAAAGTGGTACATCTGACTGTAGTCTCTTATTGATGTTATAATTAATGATGTTGTAATTTGTAGCTTAATAAGACTTTACTGTAAAGTGTTAGTACCACAAAAACTGTAATAGTGTTAAAATACACTAAATATTTCTCTCTGCTTCTGTGTTTCTCTTTGATGCTCATCCTGTGCTGTTGAAGTCTGTCAGAGCGAGGAGGTGTTGATGTTTTCTTATTAATTCAACCACAGGTTCTGCAGAATGCATGAAGTGTGATTTCTGACTGCTTCTTTGAGTCAGACGTCATCACTAGACAAACCACAAAGGTTCACAAGTTGCTGATGAAGTTTTTATTTTGAGGTGCTGGGAAGAATTGTGTCTGACCAAAGTCTGGCTTCTCATCCTGCTCTCTGTATACTTGCTGCTGTGTGAACTTCCCCCTTTTTTATTTTTTGTCTTTCTCTCTTTTTTGAACTCTAAAACATATATAATATATACATACATAACTGACATACTGGAGTGGCAATGTAAGTATACTAACTACTAACTATGCAAATACATAACTATAGACATAACCTAAGACAGACTGTACAAGTACTTTTAAATACGACATAGCAATATTGTGCAAGATGTTGCGCAAAAGAGGTATTTAAGGTTGAAGAAAACAAGTAGTGCAACATGATTTGTGTGGTACATTCCCACTTAAACACTGTTTTCCTTATTGAGTAAGAGGGAGTTTAAGTGTCCGGTGCATATAGAGAAGAGTGTTCCTACAGGTGGTTTGTCAAGCCCACTCACCTGTGTGAAGCACACTCAGAAATGCACAACAGTTTTATAGAGATATGGAGTGATTGTAAGAAAGTGTCTGGTGCAAATGCAAATGTGCAAACTAATGACATCATGCATGTCATTAAAGATGGCAAGCGATGATTGGTTGGGAGGCAACGTGTAGTTTGACGTAACTATCTGACACTAACTATTGTGGCAGACAGAAATATTGTTTGGTTCAAACCCTGCATTAGTTGATTGGATGAATGTTAATAAACTCTACTCTCAGAAATAAAGTTAAAGTTAAAAATGGCATAGTGGATCAGACCGACATGATGACAGAATATTTATTTTTAGGTAACGTAATCCTTTTATCACAGCCTAACCAGCACATTAGATCACTTGTTTGTGCTCTGCGTTCGCTTTGTTTGTTTGCTCCGACCAATGCCCTCTCTTTTAATATTAAATGTGCATCCCATAGACATCAATCTGAATAAAATTGATTATTGCTTTCAGGCATTGCTAAGAGCTTTGCCCTCTGTTCTGGAATATTAACACACTGGATATGTATTGATGTCTGATCTGGTGTGTGTGTGTGTGTGTGTGTGTGTGTGTGTGTGTGTGTGTGTGTGTGTGTGTGTGTGTGTGTGTGTGTGTGTGTGTGTGTGTGTTTGTGATACATCAGGACACAAATGTGTATTATGATATGGGTTTGACACAGGTATTACAAGGAGATGGTGAATTATGAGGACAGTGCTAATGTCCCCATTTTTAAAAAGGCTTCTAGATAATTAAGAATGAGTTTTTTTCAAGAAGTAAAACACACACATTTTCCTGTAGTAGTAGGGTGATAGAAACTACAGTTTGTTCAGTGTTAAACAATCAAAACCTATGGAATGTCCCCGCAATTCCCCCAAAAACAAATCTTTGTGTGTGGGCGTACTGGTTTGGGTGGTTTATGAGGACACAAATATGTATGACATGAGCATGACCTAGGTATTAGGATGTTGAGATGGTTTATGAGGACATGTCGTGTGTCCTTGTAATTCATAACTCCTTAAAATCATGCTTAACGGGGTCTTTTCACATTCAAAATTTACCACGTTTCCTGTAAGGGTTGGGTTTAGAGTAATGCCATGTAATAAACTGTTTTTTACAGTATAAAATGCATTACACCTATAGAGAGTCCTCATAAACCATCTATACAAGTATGTGTGTGTGTGCTCTCCATTCAGTGCCTGTCCATGTGTGCCAGCGCGTATTTGGACATGAAGAGCCGTTTAGAGTCCTCCTAACAAATCAGCATTGTTCTGTTGCAAGCCCAGTCCTTGGCTCCAAAAGTGTAAACAGACAACTGTTGGCCGCTGCTCTTCCTGCCAAAAACTTCTTATGCGAACATACGCTCTGCTTCCATTCCTCCAAACATGCCCGTCGGAACCAAGCGGGCTATTTCTAAATTCTGTGCCATTGTCAAGAGGAACATTTCATCCGAATGCAATCGTAATTAAACCAAAGCCAATTCTCGCATGCCGTTTCCTTGCATCTTCCTCTCCTCCCCCTCACTTCGTTATTTCAGGGATGCATCCATTTTTGTTCCACCTGCCAATAATGGTTTCCACCCACCGCCGCGCAGATTTCCCCCCAATTACTGCATGTCACCCTTTCACCTCGCGGCCCCCTCCCTCACGGTCCATTCATTACGCTCGGTGCGCATCGCTCTTTCTCTGGTCACTCTGTCCGTCTTCTTCCCGTCTTTGTGTGCTGGATTAATATTTTATGAGCTCCTTGATGACGGGTGTTCACTGCTGGGCAAACAGGCCCAGCTGAGCCCCCCTTCAGTCTCCCCGCATGCCTGCTCATCAGTAAACCCGCTGGGGAGCCCTTCTCTCTCCTTCACTGACTCCCTCTCTCTGTCTTCCTATCGCTTTCTTCTCTGGCTCTAACTAAATACAATGAGCCATCATCATTTCTTTGCTGTGTCAAGGAGATTTTGCGCTTTTTGTGCGAGGCTGGGTTATTATAGTTAGCCTAACCCGGAGGAGCATTCACACTGTGGATGGTATGATAAAGATGTAGTTTTAAAGATGATATGACTGTATCGATAATGGCACAGAGTAACAAAAGAGTGCATCTGGGCCCGCCCACTTTTTCAGCAGCACTAATTCTGGAAATATTTTCCCTTTGGGATTGTGAAAAAGTCTTCATTAAAAGCACTGTAAGCCCTGAGGCAAGCCGAGCAGCTTTGAGGAGAATCACAACATTATAAACTTTCATCTGAAGCAAGGATGTATTTGGAAAATCAGACAATAAGAGAATGGTGCAACACAAAATTAAAAATCTCCACACCGTTTGTTCTTCCTCATGTTTTAAACCTTTATGGGTTTCTGTCTTCTGTTGAACACATAGGAAGGTATTTTGAAGAATGCTGGCACCCATTGAAGTCAATGGGCTCTATTTTAACGATCTAGGTGCAAAGTCTAAAGCGCATGGCGCAAAAGCATTAAGGGCGTGTCTGAATCCACTTTTGCTATTTTTAGGATGGAAAAATACACTCTGTGCCTCTGCGCATGGTCTAACAGGGTTGTGCTTATTCTCTTAATGAGTTATGGGTGTGTTTTGAACATAAACCAATCAGAGTCTCACCTCACATTCCCTTTAAGAGGCAGTTGCGTCGTGCCATGGTGCATTTGCTATTTACATGGTGGACTTTGTAAGTGGAAAAACTGAACGATTCACTGGCAGAAAACAGTTAAACAGACCATCTGCAGCGCGAGGATAAAGAACGAGCCTCCTCCATTCGGCCTCTTTACTTTCGCTTTACTTTTACTCTTTACTTTACTCCTTTACTTTCGTGGAGAAAGGAAACTGTGTTGTACGCACTCCACTGAAGACATCCATTAGCCTACATATTTAATTTTCGTTTGTTAAGCGCAAAAATTTGTTTCAAAACTATTTCTGAATTCAGTTCTAATTTCCAGCAAACTAATAAATGAACAATAATAATAAGAAGTGTGGTCAAACAACTGAGCTATATCCAAACACACGTCCTATTCTTCTGCCCCATAGTGACGCATACGTCTCCCGACAAGTGGACAAATCTAAACTTGTTTTTATTCAAACAAATATAAATATGCATATAATAAATAATACTGCTACTAATAATAACATTATACAAATGCAAATTGTCATGAATAAACTGAAAAAAGCCCCCGGAGATGAAGAAGACATGGAGGCAGTGGGTTTTATATTTATGTAGAAAATAATAATTTTTGTAACATTTTAATCCAATGTTTTTTTTCATATGTAAAGATATTTGTGTATTGCTGTACATCCTGTGTGTATTAAGCAATGTGTAGCAATGTGCAATAGGCGCATAACAAACACACTCTGCGCTGGACTTTAGATCAGCTTTTAGTTGGTCAATGGCGTGATCTATTTCAGTTCCTCAAAATAGCAACGCACCAACAATGTGCCTTAACACACCTCCTTTATAGACCAGCACACCCATGAGTCCACAAAGTGGCACAAATGGATTTGCTATTTAAACAACGTGGCGCAAAACGTGAAAATTAGGGTTGTGCTGATCTGACAACAAATTGTGCCATACACGTCTTGCACCTTATTGCGCGGGGTATATGATAGGACCCAATGGGTGGTAGCCACCAGCATTTTTCTATATATTTTTCATTTTTGTGTGAACTATCTCTTTAATAAGGGAAAGAGCTACAATCTCAAAGCATTGTAAAGGACACTATGTTATTAAAATGTATTAAAACTATAAGTTCAGAGAAATGTAAAACTCTTCGTTTTAACCCTTTGATGACAGAATTGTTGTGAGCTCTGAGGTTGTTAATCAATTGTGTATAACAGTATTTAAAAGCCAAATTTAAGCAGAGAAACTACATTACCCGTGCAGAAAATTCCACCAATCAGAGAGTGCAGTGAGGAAAGAGCCGCACCCACTCCTTTAGTTCTTCTTTAGCCCCTTCACTCTTATTAATGATATCATCAAATCAGTCTCTCTGCGCTTTCAAAGAACCATATATATATTTGGATACATTGATGCATTCATTTATTCATTCATTCATTTTCCTTCGGCTTAGTCCCTTATTTATTAGGGGTCGCCACAGCGGAATGAACCGCCAACTATTCCAGCATATGATTTACGCAGTGGATGCCCTTCCAGCCGCAACCCAATACTGGTAAACACCCATACACACTCATTCACACACACATACACTACGGCCAATTTAGTTTATTCAATTCACCTATAGCCCATGTTTTTGAATTGTTGAGGGAAACCGGAGCACCCGGAGGAAACCCACGCCAACATGGGGAGAACATGCAAACTCCACACAGAAATGCCAACTGGCCCAGATGGGACTCGAACCAGCAACCTTCTTGCTGTGAGGCGACAGTGCTTTAAAATAATGTGTAAAATAAAAGAATGCATCTCGTGCAGTTGGTTTGTTAAGCCAACTCACCTGCGTGAAGCACAAATTGTGAGATGTTTTTCCAGAGACATGGAGTGTTGATAAGGACATGTCTGGTGCATATGCAGAGGAGTGTGTCCAGGTGGTTTGTCAAGCCCACTCACCTGTGTGGAGCACACTCAGAATTGTTTTTCAAGAAGTATTGGGTGCTTATAAGAAGGTGTCTGATGCATATGGAGAGGAGAGAGTGTGTCACATACATGTTAATTGTACAATAATCAGCGGTTTATTTTGGAATCTTATTATTTAAAAGCATTAGCAATGCCAAGAATGTGGCTTTAATTTTAATGTGTAACTTTAATCCGATGCAGTGTAAATTGCTTTGGATGATAGGGTCTGCCAAATGCATAAAATACAAATATATAATGAAACGTCAGTGACACTAAAATAACTCTGGTACAAAGCACGGTTTCAATTCCCCATCTAAACTGATTTCTTCATGAACAAAGAAGATACTGAAGCTATTTGCAGAGAGTTGCATATGTGTATTTTGGCACTAATGATTTTCCCCATGGTGTATTTAAAATGCCTCCCTTTTAAAATGCTCTTGTAGGTTGGCACCGTGGGAAATGTCACAGCCGGGTGACATTTGACAAATGAAGCTCAGCCAATGCCGAGGAATCTATTAAAGCTGTGCGTTTGAGAGACCTGCATTGCTTTCAATTGGCATTGTGTGAACCCGACAGTATCCGTGTCAAAACCCGGTGCAACAGAAACACACGGGTGTCAAACCCCATCTGTTTCTCCAGCTGCAGCGCGGAGAGGCGTGTCTCGGCAGTCCTCCCCCTGCAGCACCCTAAATCCACCCCAAAAGCAGCACGCTTCACTTCATGCCCCAACGTGAGCATTAAATATTAAGGGGAGCTACATCAGGCTTGAGTGATCATTTTGGCTGGATTAAACTTTGGTTTTGTTTCATTTTGACACAAAAATAGCACACTTTAATTATTTAGCAACTAATCTTTAAGTTAGTCAGTAATGTTACTATGAAATGTTCTGAAGTCTTTTCACAGATATTCAGATTGTTTTTTAAATTGTTATCGATTCATATACTGTACAGTCATCAATTGTTTTAATTAATTGCATATTAGTAAGAAATTACCCCCAAATGAAAATGTCATTATTGTAAGTCATTAATGTGTTAAATGTGAAAAGCATCAAGTAGATATTTACAAAAGGTTGCATTAGAGATAAGTATTTTATTCAACATATAATTTACTACACACATACTTTTAGGCTACAATAGCAATTAGGGCTACACAATATATCATTTCAGCATCGATATCGCAATGTGGTCATCCGCAATAGTCACATCGCAAAGATATGCAATGTCCTGTCTGAATTATAAATGACCAGGAGCCACAGAATTGTATTTAATCACTGTATTTATATGGAATTTATATGATTTATGCAGAAAACATTTCTTACTTAGAATTTTTGTCTTGTTTCTAGCCCAAATATCTACATTTCAAAGCGAAAATAAGATTATGTCACGTACCCCACTGGCAGATAATCTCCTTAAAACAAGCAACAAACTCTTAATTTTAACTCTTTCTTCTGATGGTGAAAACTAACCAATATTTTTACTTGGTCTCAGAATTTTTTTGATATTTGGACTAGAAATAAGACAAAAGTAAAAAAAAACGATTTGTTTTTTGCATTTTGATTGTTCATTTTCTGTACCCGAATACTGTTAGGCTCCCCAGAAAACCACCAAATAGAGCTATTCAAACCATCTTCTGAAACTGTATTCATATCGCAATATTTATCGCAGAAAAATAAAACATCACAATATCAAATTTTCCCAATATCGTGCAGCTCTAATAACAATGCATTTTTCTTTCAGAAATTACATCTAAATTGGCATTTTGATGTATTCACAAACATTTATGGCAACAGTTTGGGGCCAACATTTTTCATAGTTTTGCAAAAAAGAAAAGAAATTCATACAGATTTAAGAAAGAAGCAAGAGTCATACAGATTTAAGAAATAGTAAATGTTTTGCGGTTTAAATTTGGAGCTGAACGATTCCTTTATTTTATTTATTTTTTATTATTATTTTATTTATTTATTTGAAATAAAGCAATTATTTTGTTTAATGAACTAACCAGGCGGAGTGATAGGGGCTTTAATTGTGTTAAAATATTAGCATTATTTTTCCACATAACTTTATCATTTAATTTAAGCATTACATTGACAGCCCTACACTGTAAATAAATATGTACAAATGAACAGTTTTTCGTATTTACTGATTAATGTTTTTTTCACTTATTTATGTATTTGACTTTCACTTTGGGATCTTGCTCTTTCCACCAAAAGCTTTTGATGTTGAAAAGTGACTTTTGTTGACATTTTTAATAGTTTTATGTGATATATTGTCTGTGTTAGTGTTGTAAATTACGGTACTAAAAACCTGGTGATAAACTGTCGGTACTTTTTCCTGTTATTTTTACAGACTTAATTCTCTATATGTTATTTCTTAAACAATATCTTGTCTCAAACTGCTAAAATGCCAATAAAAATCACTTTGTTAATTTTGTTAAAGTCGACAGAGCAAAGATAAAACTTCCATGATCCAATTCACAACTGTAAATAAACATAAAACACCATCTGAACCACAAAATACCTGTTAATTTTACAGGATATTTTTACAGTATGTAGGGTTTATACTTTATGTAGTATTCAGAAACCCTTTTACTAGTGACACCGGTGGACGTTTAGTGAACTGCAGTCAGCAACTATGGCAAATGCTCGCTTATTAGTTACTATAGACTGAACATGATTGAATGCCCTGATATACTGATAAAAATATCCATATGCTGTCCACGCTGCTGAGCACGACATTTAGATGAATGTGTAAATATGTGCTTCGAATAAGCACACAAAAAAAACGTCAACAGTGACAAAGCAGATTATCATAGTGATATGATTGTATGATGTTTGTACAAGCCCTGCAGTTCTCTGGAATAATGTCAACAGATGAGGTGATTTAAATGACAACTATGATAGTTTAATAATAAAGTATATTCATAGATCTGGCTTAAACTAAATTGGCCGTAGTGTATGTCCGTGAATGAGTGTGTATGGATGTTTCCCAGTGCTGGGTTGCAGCTGGAAGGGCATCCGCTGTGTAAAACATATGCTGGATAAGTTGGCGGTTCATTTCGCTGTGGCGACTCCAGATGAATAAAGGGACTAAGCCGAAGGAAAATTAATGAATGAATAGATCTGGATATGCACGTCTTCAATTTGAATTAACCTCCTTCTCAATTCATGACACACCAATGTTTAAGTAAATAATATAAGAACAGTATGTCAGCATAAACTTGCATTTGTTTCATAGGTTTTTGTAAGCATCCATCACATAAATATCTGCATACATGTTTACATAGACAACCTATGACATTATGGTTTAAATTAAAGCTTTAATTTGCCAGTATAAATGTGATTAATACGTGCAAATTCTTACATATAGCCCTTTTTAAAAACACATGATTCCTAATTAGGCGGCACGATGGCTCAGTGGTTAGCACTGTCGCCTCACAGCAAGAAGGTCGCTGGTTCGAGTCCCGGCTGGGCCAGTTGACATTTCTGTGTGGAGTTTGCATGTTCTCCGTGGGTTTCCTCCGGGTGCTCCGGTTTCATCCACAGTAAACACATGCGCTATAGGTGAATTGAGTAAACTAAATTGGCCGTAGTGTATGAGTGTGTATGGGTGTTTCCCAGTACTGGGTTGCGGCTGAGAGGGCAACCACTGTGTAAAACATATGCTGGAATAGTTAGTGGTTCATTCTGCTGTTGCGACCCCTGATAAATAAGGGACTAAGCCGAAGGTAATGAATGAATGAATGATTCCTTATTGACCTATGCTAAGCTTAAATGCAACATAAAAGAACACCATACAAATCTGATCTCTGTACTTCCTGTGACAATGTTTTATTTACATATACTCAGTTGTAAATTATTTTATTTAAACAAAAGGCTTTCTCTCTCTCTCTCTCTCTCTCTCTCTCTCTCTCTCTCTCTCCTACTCTCATGTGTAAGCTAACTCTGTGTCAGCAAATCAGACTGACTGACAGGCACTGAGTGTTTCTGATTGATTAAATTAATTGGCTAAATATCACTCATTATAGTTGTCGTTTCATTGACATCTGCCAGGTAATGAGGACATTGTACATGCATGATTCCTCATTTAAAAAAAAAAAGGATCAAGAAGGAAAACAATGTCTTTGGTCTTTACCAACATCATATAAAAACTGAAAATCTGCAATGTTAATAATAATATATCTGTAAAATAACATACAAAAATAATACAGAAGAGGCATAAAATATGAAAAGGAAAGGTGAAAAGGTGTTTTTCTGTACATGTAAAAACCTGTAGTACCACCCATACCTAAGGAGAAGCCATATATATATTTTTTAAAAAAAAGGTAAACAATGTCTTTGTTTTTACCAGCATCATATAAAAACCTGAAAATATGTAAAGCTAGTAGGTAACACGGTGGCGCAGTGGGTAGCACGATCGCCTCACAGCAAGAAGGTCGCTGGTTCGAGCCTCGGCTGGGTCAGTTGGCATTTCTGTGTGGAGTGTGCATGTTCTCCCCGTGTTGGCGTGGGTTTCCTCCGAGTGCTCCGGTTTCCCCCACAAGTCCAAAGACATGTGGTACAGGTGAATTGGGTAAGCTAAATTGTCCGTAGTGTATGTGTGTAAATGAGTGTGTATGGAAGTTTCCCAGTGATGGGTTGCAGCTGGAAGGGCATCTGCTGCGTAAAACATGTGCTGGATAAGTTGGCGGTTCATCCGCTCTGGTGACCCTGGATTAATAAAGGGACTAAGCCGAAAAGAAAATGAATGAATGAATGTAAAGCTAATAATAATATTAATATATCTGTAAAGTAATATACAAAAATAGTACAAAAGAAAGACATAAAATATGAAAAGGAAAGGTTTTGTCTGCTTTCACCAACATCATATAAAAGCTGAAAATATGTAAACTCCACACAGAAATGCCAACTGACACAGTTGGGGCTCGAACCAGCGACCTTCTTGCTGTGAGGCGATCATGCTACCCACTGCGCCACCGTGTCGCCCTTAATAATAATAATATATCTGTAAAATAATATACAAAAATAATACAGAAGAGGCATAAAATATGAAAAGGAAAGGTGAAAAGGTGTTTTCCTGTACAAATAAAAACCTGTAGTACCTAAGGAGAAGCCATATATATATATATATAAAGGAAAAGGTAAACAATGTCTTTGGTCTTTACCAGCATCATATAAAAACTGAAAATATGTAATGTTAATAATAATAATAATAATAATAATAATATATCTGTAAAGTAATATACAAAAATAGTACAAAAGAAAGGCATAAAATATGACAAGGAAAGGTTTTGTCTGCTTTCACCTGTAGTACCGCCCCTACCTAAGGAGAAGTCACGCCCATTCCAGAAGCGCTTCAATGAAACTGTTTTATGACGTGTTAGCCCCGCCTTCTCTCCCTCAGAGCGGCTTTGCGCTGCTCGCTGGAGTCGCAGGCGCTTCACAACAATGTAGCACACGCATAATGGGATTTACCGGGTTCACTTTCAAACGCTTTTGTTGTTGTTTTAAAAATTAATAAGACTTTCGCTTCGACTTCAAAGGGGGATGAAACGCAGTGCCGCTGAATGAAGTGAGTAAAACAGCCCGCTGAGAAACTTTTTCTGCATTTATGCCTGATTTAGATTGTGAGCGCTGAATGTTCATCTGGAGACGCTTGCAGAAAGACACTTGCTGTTTGAAGGATAAAACAAGTGCATTTCTGTTTTTAAAAAAATTACATTTGTGATGGAAATGTTTATGGTTGTGTTACGTTAAGTTGTAGCGAGTGTCAAAGGCGTTTTCTTGGATTTACGAGATTATTAAGTAGCCTAACGCATTTAGGAATAATGTATTATTTTAGTCATTTACCTGACAGGGATTTTTATTACTGAGGTAAAATTGGTTTTATATTCACACATTCAGACTTTCTAATTAATAATATATCTTAAGAAAAGTATTCTAAATAGTGAAATCATTTTAGCAGCCAGTGAATATCAAAGAACAACACTGTGCACAGTCAAATAAATAGTGCTGATGTTGTTTTGAAGCCATAGTTGCATGTGATTTCAGACCGAATATTCAAAGTAGCATGGTAGACAATATATGGAGCATGTCACAGTTGTCATTGAGCAGATGTGTGAATATAAAACTAATTTTACCTCAATATTTTCATTTAGTGTTTCATAATTTACCAGCAGAGCTCTGAACATAATGTATCTTTGTGTCCAGCGTGTTTATATTTTATAACCTTTCACTGCAGACCTCTGAGACTATCCATTGATTTTTTTTTTTTTGCTCTTGCATTCTATTTCAAGCTCTAACATGCTTCACTTTGATAGTAAAGAAAAAGAGAAGCATGAAAAGCTTCTTTCTGTAAGTGTCTGCCTTTAAAATGTAGTTTGGAAACATTTTTAATAAACTAACCGAGCATTATTCAGTTCTGTAGATAAAACTTTCTGATTAAGATTGTTATTAATTGTCATAAATAGCATCACACAAATGTTCCTGCATTTGAAACAATCATCAGGCAGCTGCGTTGACTGGCTATTCTCAAGACTCCAATTAGACCAAGGTGTCTAGTCAAAGCCCTCCAAATGGCACGGTAACCTGTTGTGGAGTGCATGTAATGTATTCAAGCCTAATTGGAAGATAACTAAATGTTTAATCACACATTTACTCAGTGGTTTTCCAGCTTCTGTATCAGCAGCTTGCGGTTATTGTACTATTCCTGGGGGAGGTGTGGTGCGCCACTCTAGGAGTCGTGTTTGGGATTGTGTCTTTTCAGCGAGCCGTACCAAGTTTCATGAAACCCGAACATCTCTTTTCACCCTCTGTTTCTTTTTTTTTTCTTTACGCACTCCCCCTGTTGTTATGACTCCATTGTCTCCTTTCTAAATGCCTCCTCCCTTTTAGTCCCTGAGGAGCGGTGGGTTTTCACCTTGTGTTCAGCATATGGGGGGCGTAATTTGCTGCTCGTGTTGACATTCTTTTATTGTTTAACGCACCCGGCGCCCACAAACAAGTTTTTCCTCCCTTCAGTCTCTAATTCGAAATTGCAATCCTGCATATTTGCATTTTCTTTCCCTCTTCAAAGGCGGCCCTTATCTTGTAAAATGTTTGGCTTGTAAACGCTTTAGGGAACCTTCATTCTTAGTCGTTATTACGCTCCCTAAGCTGGGCAGACAAAAAAAAATACAGCTGTTTTTGTGGTTTTCATCCTCTGAAACAGCTATTAAAGGGATGATTCATCAAAAAAATAAAAATCCTGTCGTTGTTTACTCACCCTTTACCTTTATGAGTTTCTTCTGTTAAACACAAAAATAATATATATTGAAGAAAGCTGGAAACCTGTAACCATTGACTTTCATTGTATTGGTTTTTTCTATAGTTTAAGACAAAATAATTTAATTTAAAGTGACAGTTCACCCAAAAAAGAAGATTTTGCCATCTTTTATCCACCCTATACTTGTTTGAAGCCTGTTTGCATGTCTTTCTTCGGTTTAACACAAAAGAAGATATTTTGAAAAATGTTGGAAACCTGTAACCATTGACTTCCATAGTATTTGTTTTTCTACTATGGAATTGAAAGCCACTGCATAGGAGTTGAATTCAAAATGTTTGAAAATTACATTTAGTTAGAAAACAACATGAAGAATTTCAATGCAAGTTAAAATTATTTATAATTTTTACTTATAAGTTGTTAAAACATCTGTCTAATCTAGATTTTAGACAAAATAATTTCATTTAAAGTGACAGTTCACCCAAAAAAGGACATTCTGTCGTCATAAATTCACCCTTTACTTGTTTCAAACCTGTTTGAGTGTCATAAAAGAAGATATTTAGAAAAATGTTGACTTCCGTACTATTTGTTTTTCCTACTATGGAAGTCAATGGTTACAGGTTTTCAGCTTTCTTCAGAATATCTTATTTTGTATTTAACAAAAACTCATAAAGGTGTGAACCTACTTGAGGTCAAGTAAACAGTGAGTAAATTTTAATTTTAGGGTGGAGCTGTCCATTCAAATAGGGTGCGTAATGTACAAAGTAGCCTGTGAATTAGCGCCAGCTCCCTTCCTGTCAGTTTCAGCAGAGTGAGCGTGTTTATCTGCCCCCATCAAATAATTAATGTTGCATTTTTATGCACGCAGATGCTTGTCAAGGTGCTGATGAAAGCAGTGTGGGCCGCTAGCGAACGAGTGAGAGAGAGAGCCTGGCGGTGTGAAAACGAGAGTCGAGGGTGAAACCTAATAATCATCATCATACGGTTGATGGTTCCAGAACTGTTTTTAAAATTCACAGAGAGTAGACGCACTTCTCACACTCATCCAGCTTATGAATATAGATGCGCACCTTTCTAACCCGCCAGAACTGTTGAATTCAATCAGCGTAAAATTGAAACAGCACTTTTTCAAAAAAGGTGTACCATGATTACCTGTAGGTTGCTTTTAGAAGAGCTATTTTCCTGTAGATTTGCAGACTTTGCTTGTGATAAAAGCTTTGCTCGAGCATCATTATATCACCCATTGTGGCCATTACGGCTCATTAGCATCAAAATAAGATGTCATCATATTTGTTTGTTCGGAGAAGGTGATAATTACAGCGAGCCGGAGATGATTGGATGCCTGACTCACTCAGTTTGACCGCAGCCATGTTTTTCTCCACCAGAAATTCCTACAGGACCCCAAACACGCTGCTAACCTCCTGCTCCGCTAGCCCAAACGCCCTGATGATATCAGATATCTGTGTAAAATATGCACAAAATATTCATGAGCTCGGTTGGAGAGTATAAAGAAGCAATGAGGAGTGGAGGCTTTGGTGGAAACAGAGGACCGATTGCAACAGAGATATGAAGATAGTTGAGTTTTCCACAGCGAGAGGGAGTAAGGATTGAGTAAATATGAGAAACTATAAATTATTATGAGTCTAAGTAGTGTACAACTGTCAGTGATGAAATATGCACGAGGTTACATTACCAATCCACATATTTTATCACTGTTGTTTTTTGCCTTTATCTCTCACTCTCTCTGTCTTTCTTTTTCAATTTTTCCTTTAGGGCTGGGTGATATAAAAAAAAAAATTTCATATCACGATATAAGTCATCTCATTCCCTGATAATGATATACACTGATGGGCCACTTTATTAGGTACACCTTACTAGTACCGGGTTGGACCCCCTTTTGCCTTCAGAACTGCCTTAATCCTTCGTGGCATAGATTCAACAAGGTACTACAAATATTCCTCAGAGATTTTGGTCCATATTGACATGATAGTATCACGCAGTTGCTGCAGATTTGTCGGCTGCACATACATGATGCGAATCTCCCGTTCCACCACATTCCAAAGGTGCTCTATTGGATTGAGATCTGGTGACTGTGGAGGCCATTTGAGTACAGTGAACTCATTGTCATGTTCAAGAAACCAGTGTGAGATGATTCACACTTTATGACATGGCGCGTTATCCTGCTGGAAGTAGCTATCAGAAGATGGGTACACTGTGGTCATAAAGGGATGGACATGGTCAGCAACAATACTCAGGTAGGCTGTGGTGTTGACACAATGCTCAATTGGTACTAATGGGCCCAAAGTGTGCCAAGAAAATATCCCCCACACCATTACACCACCACCAGTCTGAACCGTTGATACAAGGCAACATGGATCCATCCTTTCATGTTGTTGACGCCAAATTCTGACCCTACCATCCGAATGTGGCAGCAGAAATCGAGACTCATCAGACCAGGCAACATTTTCCCAATCTTCTATTGTCCAATTTTGGTGAGCCTGTGCGAATTGTAGCCTCAGTTTCCTGTTCTTAGCTGACAGGAGTGGCACCCGGTGTGGTCTTCTGCTGCTGTAGCCCATCCGCCTTAAGGTTGGACGTGTTGTGCATTCAGAGATGTCCTTCTGCATACCTCGGTTGTAACGAGTGGTTGTTTGAGTTACTGTTACCTTTCTATCAGCTGGAACCAGTCTGGCCATTCTCCTCTGACCTCTGCGCCCACAGAACTGCCACTCACTGGATATTTTCCCTTTTTTTCTTTGGACCATTCTCTGTAAACCCTAGAGATGGTTGTGCGTGAAAATCCCAGTAGATCAGCAGTTTCTAAAATACTCAGACCAGCCCGTCTGGCATCAACAACCATGCCACGTTCAAAGTCACTTAAATCACCTTTCTTCCCCATTCTGATGCTCGATTTGAACTGCAGCAGATCGTCTTGACCATGTCTACATGCCTAAATGCATTGAGTTGCTGCCGTGTGATTGGCTAATTAGAAATTTGCGTTAACGAGCAGTTGGACAGGTGTACCTAATAAAGTGGCTGGCGAGTGTATATCACATATAGTAACATTTCTTTAAATTCAATCAATTAAATTATTTATATATACTGACCACATATAAAGGACTATTTCTTTTACGTTTGAAATGTGTATATGCTCAGAAATGTATTCATTCATATGTGATCATATTTCTCACTTTATTTAGCAAATGTTTGATAAAAAATGTAGAAATATCAAATAACTACTAATAAAATTTAAAGCACTTTTCGAAAACAAATGATTACCGGATTACTAACATAAAAATGTCAAATATGGCTAAATAAAGGGCAAGACGTAATCATTGTAGTTTCAAGATTGCAACTTTCTCACAATGCTGTTATTCATGTTTCTGTCTAGGGCTGCACAATATATCATTTCAGCATCGATATCGCAATGTGATCATCCGCAATAGTCACATCGCGAGTATACGCAATATTGAATCTGGATTATAATTTATCATTGTGCAATTGTTTTTTGAGGCCTGTGACTATGTGAGGGTTTTAAAAGCATTCAGGCCTAAGAAATTGTACCGTTTGTAACTTTGACAAATTAATAACAATAAATTTTATTGAATTATTTATAAAATGAAGAGTATGCAGTATTATTTTACATTTGATTATTCAATTACTGTACACCTGAATACAGTTTGACTCCTTGGGAAAACAAAACAATTGTGTTAATTTAAATTGTATCTTTTTGTATCTTTTATTGAATTTGTCTATGCTTGTAGATTGTTTATTTTATTTTATCCACTCCTAAACAGAATCATCCCAATTAATCTAAAATCATAATTTCTTTCCAATTATATTCAAGTCATCTAGTGAAATTGTATTCATAAAAATAAATAAAATATTGCAATGTTCAATTTTTCCAAAATTGCACAGCCCTATTTCTGTCTGCATCCCCATAATGGCATTTAATATTGAGCTCATATTAATTATGAAAAAGTATTACCTTAAACAGTGTGTTTGTATAAATAATAGAGAATAATATGTAAACGATACACTTTTAATTTTGTCCATACGATATATATCGACATATTACACCATCTCCAACAGTCAGTGATGAAATATGCACGAGGTTACTTTACTAATCGCCACATTTTATCACTGTTGTTTTTACCTTTATCTCTCACTCTCTCTCTCTCTCTCTCTCTCTTTTTTCAATTTTCCCTACCTTCTCTTTCTCTGTTTTCATATTTCCCAAAGTATCACCCCCTCCTTCTTGGGTGTAGAGTATGGAAATGAGAAGTTGCCCACCCTCCCTCTGCACAGAGGTGGTGATTAACCACTGCACACCCCAGGCACACACACACACACTCTCTCTCTTGCACACACTCACTTGGTGTGCTGACACTTTCATGCCTGGCATCAAAGAGACTTGTAAATCCCAGTCACTCTCACTCTCAGTGCGCATTCAAAGAGCCAGCTCTGTAATAATCAGCGGTGTCTCCGCGATCTGCCCATCTCCACAAGACATGATGCGTGTTGTGAGATGCTTTGTCTTTGTCTCGTGCTGAATTTCCAGGTTTATTTTCACCCTGACACCTGCATTAGCATGGCGGCGTCTCACCTGCTGCGACGACCCTTCTAGTCTGCTTTGTATGACGTGACGCAAACGCGACCTTGCCTTATGACAACTTAGGAGAGAGTGACTGTAATTAAGCAAATATGTTAATCAAGCTTTTGCAAGGACGCAGTCATTAGCATTCGTTAAAGGGATAGATGACAGTTCTGTCAACATTTAGTCACTCTCAGACTGCCTTTCATATAAGTGGAAGAAGGAAGAAAAAAAATCTACTTTGAAAAGTGTCCGTATGCATCAGTAAGCCTCTAATGTTGTTTTTCAAAGTATGTTTAGGATTTGTTAGCAACATACACTTGTTATTAATCTTGAGGCTAATTCAACATTCACTAATTCATGATTAAAATTGAAAGCAGGTTTTTGAGCTTAGCGGTTATATATTAGAGTAACAAAGATTATTTACTAAATCAACATTGAAAATGTGATTTAATATTTTGATTTGTTTGTTGTGTTGTATGACACTTGCGTTTGAAATACAAAACGTTAAATATATGACTACTTTTTTTGTTCAAAGGGATAGTTCACCCAAATTTTGGTGTGAACTAACCCTTTAATATTTTGATTCATGCATTGCCTTATAAATCCAGAAACTGCTTTTAAATGACGTGAGATGTGTTAACAAGACACCGTGATGCATAATGCAAGATGCTTTGTGTCACGTCAGATTTCCAGGTTATTTTTTTCCTGCCGAAATCTCGCTGCCCCCACCTGCTGTGACCGCCCACCCGACCTACGCCCTCTTTTTCTTCCATATAAGTGGATAAAAAAAAATTCCTTTGAAAAGTGTCCATATCCATCAGTGTGCCTCTAATGTTGTTTTTCCAAAGTATGTTTAGGATTTGTTAACAACATACAAAGCGTTTATTAATCTTAATTAAACTTATTAATAATTCATTCATCATTCAGTAATTCATTGAAAATGTGATTTAATATGTTGATTTATTTGTTGTGTTGTCTGACACTCGCGTTTGAAATGATAAAAGGTTAAGTAAATGACTATACTTTTTTTATTTAAAGGGATGGTTCACCCAAAAATTAAAAACTTTAAGTGGTTTTAAACCTTTCTGAGTTTCTTTCTTCTGTTGAACGTATAATAAAATATTGTGAAGAAAGCTGAAAGCCATTGACTTCTATAGTAGTAAAAACAAATACTGTGAAAGTCAATGGTTACAGGTTAACATTTAACATTTTTCAAAATATCTTTTTTTATCTTTAACAGAAGAAACTCATAAGAGGGTGAATGATGACAGAATTTAGATTTTTGAAAGAACTATCCCTTTGATTGATTATTTGATTAATGCATTGCCTTATAAATCCAGAAACTGTACTTTTAAATGATGTGAGATGTTTTAACAAGACTCCGTGGTGCATAATGCAAGATGCTTTGTGTCACATCAGATTTCCAGGTTGGGTTTTTTTCTGCTGAAATCTTGCTGCCCCCACCTGCTGTGACCGCCCACCCGACCTACGCCCTCTTTGTGTGGTGAAAGCAGACGTGTGTGTGATGCAGGCATCTTATCTTAGACTCTCACACCTTGAGAAAGTGATCCAATTAGGCAAAAATGTCATGACTTGCTTATTTTTATCAAGCTTTTTGCTAGAGGGGCGTAATTAGCATTTAGGAATTTACATGCATCTGCTCGTACATGATGCAGAATTTCACATTAAAGCTCCGTTAGTTTGAAGCATCTAACCAAAGTATTCGGTTTGGGGCAAAGATTATTTACTAAAATAAACATTGAAAATGTGATTTAATATGTTGATTTATTTGTTTTGTTGTATGACACATTTAATATGACAAAAGGTTAAGTAAATGACTATATGTTTTTATTTAAAGGGGTAGTTCACCCAAAAATGAAAAATGCTCATTATTTACTTGCCTTTAAGTAGTTTCAACCCTTTATGAGTTTCTTTCTTCTGTTGAACATAAAAAAAGAAACTCTGAAAACTAGGGCTGCACAATATATCGTTTCAGCATCGATATCGCAATGTGATCCTTCGCAATTGTCACATCGCAGGATATATGCAATGTTAAGTTTGTATTATACTTTATCATTTTCATGTGTTTTTGATGGCTGTGATTGTATAATGATTTTAAAATCATTCAGGTATAAGAAATTGTACCGTTTGTGACCTTAACTACGATTAATTTTATTGAATTATTTTTATTTTTATCATTCAGTTAAAGTACTTGAATACTGTTAGACTCGGGACGTGATAAAACACTTTATTTCAATTGTATCTTTTTCTTGATTGCATTTATAGATTGTTATGCATGAAAATACTCACAACACATGCAAATACAGAAATGCACTGCAAATAGCACAGACCACAACGAAAATATGTCGGGGGACCCCAAAAAGTTTATAGATTGTTTATTAGGGTTTATGGAGATGCAAATAGTAAACATTGATTCAATAATCTCTGACTAAACATCTGCATGAAAATACTCATAACACATGCAAATACAGAATGCACTGCAAATAGCACAAACAACAACGAAAATGTGATGGGGACCCCAAAAATTTTACAGATAGTTTATTAGATTTTATGGAGATGCACTTACGCTGCAGAATCATCCCAATTGATCTAACTTTATAAATACTTTACAAATAGAGATATTAAGTCAGATGGTGAAATTGTATTCATATCGCAATATATCGCAAAATAAAAAAATATCACAATATTAGAATTTTCCAATATGGTGTAGCCCTACTGAAAACCATTGACTTACATAGTGTTTGTTTTTCCTACTATGGAAGTCAATTAGCATTTAGGAATTTACATGCATCTGCTCGTACATGATGCAGAAATTCACATTAAACCTCTGTTGGTTTGACGCATCTAACCAAAGTATTCGGTTTGGGCTGATTTTTGAAAATCAATATTGATCATTAATGTATTTCAGAATTTTTTCAGTGATGCATCTCATCTTTGATGTCTGTGGAGTAGTTACAGCTGCCGAAATCCTTTTTTTTTTTTTAGCCAGCCAGACTACATTGTGTCATTGGTTCAGACAGTGTGCTTTAAATTAGATGAGGCGGTTTGTCAGATGTCAAGCCTGCCAAAGCGATTCCTTCCTCTGATAGCGCAAGCACACACAGCATGGGTGGGGTCCACACGTCTGTCTGTTGGCTCACCCCATGGAGGAGTCTCAGCCTCAGAAGCTTGTCTAATTTTTTTTTCCTCACTTTTTTTAATGTGCCAGCTACATGCTTTTGTGTGATGTCCTTCAATTTTTTTAGAGGGGTTTGTGCTGTATGTGTGTAAAGTGTGTCTGTCTGGAAGCATTTTGTGTATCAGCTTTGTGTCTGATGTTGTGTTTTGCGTATCATGCAGTCGGTGAAGAAATTAGACACACATGCACGCTATAATTACTAGTGTGTCTGTTTCTGGGGGTAATGAGTGTTGAGTGAGCGTAGCAATCTAGTAAGTATGCGCTTTGTTGTTAATATGCTACTGTGCAGCAGAGGAAGTTTACAGAGACTTACACACGCACACACACACAAGCGCTTCCAGCCAGGGTCAAAGGTCAGCCAGCAATCGAAATGCCTCAGCCTGAATTGGTTGCACCTTTTGGGAGCGATAAACTCCGCTACCCCCTATTTAAAACATGTTTACATGTTACAAAAGCTGTTATTAGCCAAACGCATTAACTGTAATAGCTATTGGTCTGGTTTTACAATAATATGCTGCAGAATGAACTTCCATTTATTTCCTCCCTTTGTCAAATCACTGTTCTTTTGTGTGTGTACGTGTGTAAGGAAGAGCTCGTCTCCAATATACATCCCAAGCCCCTTTTCCATTCCTCCTCACAAAGGCAGCAGCTATTCCACTTTCTTACTGAATAGCGAGTGTGTTCTCGCTCTCTCCCATGATGCCCCCAAACAGTTATTACCATTTAAGTCCGAAAAAAAATGGAGATGAATGCTGATGCTGCAAAAGCCCGACCTAATTCAAGCTGTGAAATTGCCTGTTTTGACAGTACAAGAGACCTCCTGCATGCTCCATTTTAATACACTTTTGTTCTGTGCCATTCTCACCCTGTCTGCCTCTGTTAGGTGGATCTGTGTAGGAATGGCACACACTGGGTGGGATTCAATCTCTGGCACTCTGTTTTGCATCTGTTTGCCACTCTCGGTTAAATTTTCGGTGAGAATATGGTGGCGGTGGCGGCGGCACACCCTCTCTCTACTTAGATGCTCTAGGGCTGTGAACGCCTCACTGATTTATTCATTTTAGGACTGACACATGAAGTATTTACATATTGCCATTTCGGTGCCAGGATGATATCCTACTTTTTTATTGTTTCATTTTAATCAAGGTCAAATAGCTTTTCTTGATATAAGTTCACATTGTTGTTGCAGATGAAATATAACATGGAAAACGCGGTTTAAATATGTTTCAGTTGGCTAGATGTTAATTAATAGTCATTCAAACAACTTTACCGAAGCCTCTCTACTAGACAGTTGGCTTTGCATGTCCGCCATGTTTGTAGTTTAATTACACTTTTTTCCCCCTGAGTTTGTAGTTCTAATTAAATTCACGTCCAACGCACAATGTATTGTGGTAAAAATTTGCGGTTAGAGTATGGATGGTTCTACACTTCAAATTTTTAACGGAAATAGGAAACCATCCGTGTAGCTTTGGCATACTCTTTTCAACATACTATGGTTTAAGACATACTAATTCTATTTTCGAATACTATTTAGGATGGAGAGTATGCAAATTGGGACGCAGCACATGTCTCTGTTAGGTGGATCTGTGGAGGAATGGCGCATGCTGGGTGGGATTTAATCTCTGGCACTCTGTTTTGCATCTGTTTGCAACTCTCGGTTAAATTTTCTGTGAGAATACGGTGGCGGTGGCACACCCTCTCTACTAGGGCTGGGCCGATAAACAATATTATATTAAATCGCAATAAATGTCAATAACAATGATAAGCTCTGGACTTTTTTACTCTATATTGATCTAAGAGCCAATCACACAGCAGAAATGTGCAACAATGGGAGTCTAAAAGTGTGTTGATGTTAGAGATGCACCAAATTTTCAGCCACCGAAAATTTATCGACCGAAAATATGTTATGCCGTTTAATGGACCCTCTAATTTCTGTGGCTTCAGTCATTGTTGGGGTACTCTTTTAAATCTGGAAGCATTAACAACTTATATCGAAATATATATCTTTATTGTTCAGTATGGAAAACAGTTATCGAGATTGCATTTTTGCCATATCGCTTAGCCCTATATTCTACTTAGACGCTCTAGGGCTGTGAACGCCTCACTGATTTATTCATTTTAGGACTGACACATGTAGCATTTACATATTGCCATTTCAATGCCAGGATGATATCCTACTTTTTCATTGTTTTATTTTAATCAAGGTCAAATAGCTTTTCCACATTTTGTGACCATTTCCACTCTCTTTTTGCATTTATTAGGCTTCCTTTTCTCAACCACGTTTCTGGAGGACCACCAGCTCTGCACATTTTCCATGTTTACTTAACCAAAGTATTCTCATTAGGAGAAACTGAAAGACCTGTAATGGGTGTGACAGACAAAGGAGACATTCAAAACATGCAGTGTTAGTGGTCCTCCAGGAACGTGGTTGAGCAACACTAGATAGTTCACCCAAAAATTAAAATTGTCATCATTTGCTCACCCTTCCCTTGTTTAACACCTTTATAAATTTCTTTCTTCTGTTCAACAAGAGAACGTATTTTGAAGAAAGCTAGAAACATCTAATCATTGACTTTCAAAGTATTTGTTTTTCCAACTATGGAAGTCTAGCTTTCTTTAAAGGGGACATATTATGCAAAAATCTAATTTATAAGGGGTTTTAACATAATTGTGTGGGTAAAAATTTATTGATTTTATTTTTCATAATCACACTTCATAAAACAAGTCTGCAGAAACACTTTAATTCTCTGCAATTCTCCCTTTGTGCGTGTCATCAGAGGGGGAAGGCCCCGCCCATAAGTGACAATCTCTCCCTCATTAGCATAGGACCTTAGTCTTGTTTTTGAAGCCATTATGCTGACATGTAGGCATTTGTAGCTCTGCCCTCTTTTGAAAAAGAGCATAATATCATTTGAATTTAAAGCGGCAGTCACCAAAACGGCACACTTAGAATCAAAGCCTAAAAGAGGCAGTTTTAAAGAGTTATAAAATATTATTTGTGGGGTATTGTTGAGCTAAAACTTCACATACACACTCTAGGGACATCAGAGACTTATTTTACATCTTGTAAAAAGGGGCATAATAGGTCCCCTTGAAAATATTTCTTGTGTGTTCAACAGAAAAAACTAAGTCATAACGGTTTGAAACCACTTGAGAGTGAGTAAATAGTGAGTACATTTTCATTTTTAGGTGCGCTGTCCCTTTAAGACTGCTATATATAAATGACCTCTGTTATGATTTACAGGCATTCCTGTTACTCAAACAATAGAGGATGACATAGAATTGTTTCCCATGCAATGCATCATCTACTTGATAAAATGTGTATCTTGGATACAGTGCAAATTGGCTTGGGTGAAATGTGATACAAATATTGAGATTTGCTTGACTTTGTTTTTTTTTACTTTGTTCACACTTTATTTCAGCATTACATGCAGTAGATGTTAATATTTATAAAGGTGTGATTTCATAGCCATGACAACTGCACAAGCTTTAGAGGTAGTAGGAACTAATGTGACAACGTTGCGATAGCCTGCATGCTAATCTGTTTTGGACAGCTGCAAGGATACCTGTCAGTTAACCTAAAACGAGGTATAGTTCATCCAAAAATCGAATGTATGTCATAATTTACTCACCTTTTACTGCTTTATGAGTTTCTTTTTTTCTGTTAAACACAAAAGAAGATATTTTGAAAAATGTTGGTAACCTGTTACCATTGACTTCCATAGTAAGAAAAACAAATGCTATAGAAGTTGCAGTTTTCTAACATTCTTCAAAATGTCTTCTTTTGCATTCAACAGAAGAAAGAAACTCATAAAGGTTTGAAACAAGTAAATGGTGAGTAAATGATGACAGAATTTAAATTTTTGGTTGAATTATCCCATTAAGCTTGGTCAGTTAGGTTTATTCATTCCTTCATTTTCCTTCGGCTTAGTCTCTTTTCAGAGGTCGCCACAGCAGAATGAACCGCCAACTATTACAGCATATGTTTTATGCAGCGGATGCCTTTCCAGCCGCAACCCAGTACTGGAAAACACCCATACACACTCATTCACACACACATACACTACGGACAATTTAGCTTACCCAATTCACCTATAGCGCATGTCTTTGGACTGTGGGGGAAACCGGAGCACCTAGAGGAAACCCACGCCAACACGGGGAGAACATGCAAACTCCACACAGAAATGCCAACTGGCCCAGCTGGGACTTGAACCAGCAACCTTCTTGCTTTGAGGCGACAGTGCTAACCACTGAGCCACTATGCCGCCACCAGTTAGGTTTAGAAGTATGTAAAAGTGTGATTAGAAATAAAAATAAAAAGCACTAGCGTTATATATGACTTTTCAAAACTTCTCTGGTTTGCACCACATGCGTCATGGCCTATATTGAACTTTTTTTTTAATAAAAGATCAAGGAGGATTTAAAATTTCATGATGTGACCACTTACTAGAAGGAATCTGCATTCTCTTTTTGCTGACTCCACAATATTCAAAGCACGTCAGTTTATTATCAAACAGTTTTTTTCCACTCTGAATGCAAGTCAGCATCATTTAGCTTTTCCAGATCCTGTTGTGCAAGATCTTGACGAAACGGGTCGTGACTAAGGATAAGAATAATCAGCTGGCGGTCCGTTGGCTCTCTGGGCTCCTTCCTTTTGATCATGTTCATTAAACGTGGATAGCGTGAGTCCTTAAGCTAGGTAGACAAGAGACACCGTACAAAGCGATGTTCTGCTTTCAGCCTTCATAAACAAGGTGGCACATGAACTCTCCAATCCAAAGCCTAATTGAAAAGAAGTGGCTAATCTCAGCAGCGTGTCAAACTGTCCTTTTCTTACCCACCATCCCTTTGAAGGTGGAGACGAGGTAAAATGTTATGCATACTGATAGACTCCGGCTTCTCTGGATTTTTTTTCCCCCTCCTCTCCTTTGCTCTTTCCCTTCATCTCTCATATACTAGGCCCTCAAGACTTCTTGGCTGCTGTGATATGAATTAAAGATGAATCTTTCTTTTCCCTCTATAACTTTCTCGCTCAGTGTCCTCTGATACTTTTTCTCCTTCAAAAAATGGAATCGTGTTTGGCGTACCAGCAGAAATTAGTCAAGCCTCTATCTAGACTTGACTTGAAGGCAAACACAACTATTACCGTTGCTTATACTTGAAGTTAGTGCTTTGAATGAACTTCTGACCCTCAGCATTACCCGTTGGTGTGTAAATTAGCCTGCAGTGCTTATGCTTCGGATATGAATTATGGCTTGGATTGCCTTGTTGAGGAGAGGTGCGCTGTGCAGGTGAGGGGGGAAAAAATCTGAAAAAGTTTAAGAGGAGGTCAAAGCAAAAGGAAGTTTACATATAGCTTATGAAGATAGATGTCGATGTACTTGTTTGTTTCTGGTCAGACTGATCAGTTGCTAGGGATGCACCGAATTGTTGGCCGCCGAAAATTCTTGACAGATTTATGCTTCTCGGCACAAAATTCGCTATTAAATCCATTCAATTCTTTGACTTGTGCTGCGCAATGGCAGTTTGTTGTTGCATTGGTGGCTTTGGAGCATTGCACATGCTCCATGGTCACAGTTCAATATTGGATGTACTGCACATGCTCTCATCCGAAAGACAAAGTCCTCAAACAACATGCCGACATGGAATTTGTAAGTAGTATACTTGTTCCTGCTGCTTGCAATAGTGCTACTGTGCTGTCATGGCAACCCTGGTAAAATGACTCCTCTTGACTTGGCCATGCTTAATAAAAATTTACTTTCATAAAATGTGGTTATGGTGGACACGGTGACTCAGTGGTTAGCACTGTCACCTCACAGCAAGAAGGTCGCTGGTTTGAGTCCCGGCTGGGTCAGTTGGCATTTCTGTGTGGAATTTGCATGTTCTTCCCATGTTGGCGTGGGTTTCCTCCGGGTGCTCCGGTTTCTCCCACAGTCCAAAGACATGCGCTATAGGTGAATTGAATAAACTAAATTGGCCGTAGTGTATGAGTGTGTGTGAATAAGTGTGTATGCAGGGCTACCAAAATCTACACCGTGCCCAGCGTGGAATTTAGATAGCCTGCCAGGCATGCTGTTGATCAATTTTGGTAGCCTGACTGAAAAAACAATAGGCCCGGGACTTCGGGCTACCAGATTTTGCGAGCCCTGGTATGGATGTTTCCCAGTACTGGGTTGCAGCTGGAAGGGCATATGCTGTGTAAAACATATGCTGGATAAGTTGGCAGTTCCTTCCGCTGTGGCGACCCGATGAATAAAGGGACTAAGCTAAAGGAAAATGAATGAATGAATGAATGAAAATGTGGTTATTTCATTGGATTGTGTTTTTTAAAATCAGTAAAACTAAAGGTACTGAGCTAAATTTAAGAAGTGTTACAAAATTACTTTATTTTATTTATTTTATTTCAAAGAAGTTTTGATTTTCATGTGTCCAGAATTTTCAGTTTTGGTTCAGACCCAGAATTTTCATTCAGGTCCATCTCTACCTGTTACACTAACAAACCAGCACAGACTGGTTTAAGATGTTATTTTCGCCTGTTATAATGACTTGGGTTATTAAGCAGCCACCCAGCAACCACACACAAAACCTCAGCAACAGTAGTCAACATTTGAAGTGGATCAAAAATGTGTTTCAGAATTGTCCTAAGACAAGAATGGGTGTTGTTCAGTAGTTTGAGAACAACTTTGATGAAAGATGTTGAACCACTTCAAATGTTGACTACTGTGCATTGAGATAAAAACAATGAACACTGTAGCAACTACATTACAATTCACCAAGAGCACTCCAGATTACACTTTTTGGAATAGGCATGCAGGTGCTACTATTGATTTGCCAAACGTATAAGCGATGACATTCTGTATAAGATATATTGCTGATTGCACCAAAAGAGAAAGGAAACTGTAATAATTGTTTAAGTAATTCTGTAATTCAGTAATTCTTAATAACACTGACAAAGGCAACCAACTGTTTAGTAGGAACATAAAGCAACATGCTAACAAACATTCACAACACCGTGTCAAACACCCAAGCATTTAAATGGCAATGTATTATAAACCATTATTGACCACATGGCATTGTCCTTACAACCGCCCCAATGTTCTAGAAAGCACATAGCTTTAAAAGACTAAGTAGTTGCATAGGAATACCCTACTAACCACATAGAAACCTGCTAGTGAATATTTAGAACACCCTCACAACAGTATAGCAATACCTTGGATATCAGTCAGGACAGTCTAGCGACCCCACAGCAATATGAAACTTTGTGAAACCTCAGCAATAGTACAACAATTCATTGGCAACCACAAAAAAATCTAGCATCATAAAATTGAGTCCTGCATAGGAGGCGCCCTGCGTTTATTGCATCAGATGATGCATCAGTCAATTCTTTATTTTCTCTCTTTTGTTTAAAGGTTGGTAACTGAATGTAACATCTGAAGCTCGTGACTTTTGAGCGGTTGATTAAAGCGGTGTCTGTTTTCACAGTTTCGTAAGTAAAACCAACAAGGCTACAGCTACAGGCATCATGCATAATTTAGCACCTAACTTCTTCACATCTCTATTACTTTTTATCAGCGCTCTCTCATATTTACACACACACACACACACACACACACACACACACACACACACACACA